>JBBMEG010057466.1:5036-31963 GCA_037832605.1 Cyclanthera cordifolia
GTACTAGTTAATGAAGATATTTGTTTTCGTATATAAATTCATGATCTACCTCTTAAATTAGTTGTATTCTCGATAACGTTTTACTGAATCTTCTCTTTTCCAACTGTGACATTGCTTTCATTATTTTAAACAATAAAACATTTTTGTAATTTTTGTATGCTTCTTGTGTACTTATAATTAAAAAAATAAAATTTAAAACATATTTTGATATGTTTGAGATATTTTTAAAAAGTTTGCAGCTATAAGAAATGAAAAGAAGAAATGTACCTTCCCAACATAGAAGGCAAATGTAACTTTTAATATTCTACATATATATATATATACTTTTTTTTTTTTTTTTGAGAAGATTCTTTGAATAATGTTGCTTAAAATATACTCGATCGGAGATATTGCCATGTGCAACAGTTCTCTGAAAATCTCCCGCAACGTAAAATAACCGAAAAAAAGAACTACAAAATTAAATTTAAAACATGGATATTGCTTTCATTTTCTTTAATTAAATTTTTTTTAATTGTAACCCTTTTAATCTTATTTTGGTGAGTTTATTAATGTTTTTATTTTAAAAATATTTTTTACGAGTTTGACATTTTAAATGTTGCATTCTTTTATTCGTCATTTATTTCATAGAATTTAGAGGATAACAAACCATCATAGTTAGCCTTTGGTGCAGTGGTCAAAAAAATTAAATTTTGGTTGGTGATTATTAACCAATTGACTAGAAGAGAAGTAGGCCACATTATTTTATATATGTGTTGAAGAACTCTTACCTTATCAATGTGGTACATTTGTCACAAGGAGAGTATCTCCCACATGTCCCCGACACCATTTTTTTAAGTTTGTAGACCGAAATAATACCTGCTTTGGCTCACTCGCTTGAGTCTGATCTAACACTTTGAAATTATGAAATGCCCGCTTAAGCACCTCATGATAGTTATATGATTAAATGACATGCATGGTAAAAATAGCATATTATATTATGGGATAATCATTTTATAATAATTTTATAAAAAAGCTTAGGGGCATGTTCAATTATTTTAGGGCAAGAGGGTTTGAGAAGGAACAAATCCCCTACAAAAGTTTGAAGCAACACTGTCTATTGCTTTTTAATGTAACGTCATTGTCAAATCGATTAAAGAAAAAAGAATACAATCTATATAACTACAAGAAGAAAAGTGTGAAAAAAATGAACATATTTCGTTCTTTCTTCAACCAAAAAAAAAAAGAAAAAACAACCCCTAAAAATCATCTTCAAAATGGAAATGTTCGAAGCGACGAAGAATTCGTACGCGGCGGTGATGAAGGGCGACTGGAAGAAACTGGCGGCGGAATTCAAGGACGTCGACGACACGTCGAAGCTGACGTTTCCGATGACGAGCAGCCGAGACACGGCGTTGCATTTGGCGGTGTACAGCGGAGAATCGGAGCCTACGAGAACATTCCTAGGGATGAAATTGGAGATAGAAGAATATTTTTGGAAGAACAGCGTTGGAAACACGCCTTTGCATGAAGCTGCAACGGTGGGGAACTTGGACGCCGTTAAGATTTTGGTTGAGTTCAGGAGGGAGGATCTGTTGGAGAAGAACTTTGATGGGGAAACGCCGTTATATAGGGCCGTTAAGTACGGACAGGTTGAGATTGTTGAGTATATTTTGGAAGAGTGTGAAGATTTTTTCTCTCGATCTTCACTAAATTGGACGGCTCAGGTTGATGATACGCCAATCATTCATGCAGCCATTCAAAGCGAGAATTTTGGTAATTTCTATTTAATTATTTACAAAAATAATAATAATAATAATAATTTTGATTTTAATAATAATTATGCTGGTGTTAAACTGCAATAACACCAAACAATAAAACGACTGCACCACTGATCAATTCTGGTATTTACAGAAGTGGTTTTTAAGTTGGTGGATTTCGACAAGTCGTTATTGGAGATGAAGAATTTAAATGGTGAAACGGCTCTTTATGTGCTAGCGAATATGCCACGCCTTTTTCACATTCAAGAGTATTTGAGCTTACGACGCCGTTTCATCTATTCCTGTAAGAATTAATATTCTCACTTCTCTACTTACTAACATGATTAATTCATATTTTATTATAATCACACTGTTTTTTTTTGTTTTTTTTTTTTTTTTGTGATCACAGTGCTTCCCCGGGGAGAGAATATTTACAAATTTAAAATTTCAAATTTGTGGTGTTTGGACAATGGTGACTTTAAAACTTACGATACGAAAAACAAGAACAGCGAAGATGTAGAAGCAGGCTTTAAGTACTCTAAACCCACTCCTCGATCTAATTGCTGTAAGTTCTTCTAATTTTGCAAACTACAAGTACAATTTTTTTTTTTTGTTTAGTACAAATTGAGAGTAGGGGATTACAAACTCTATAACGAGGACATCGCTACTTTCAAATAAATAAGAGTTATTAGTGTTGAACTGAATAACCTCAAAAAAAAAGTGAAATCAACACGTCATTAACACGTGATGTTGTTATCGGTGGAATTATTTTTTGGTTTTTTCTTTTTGGCCTTTGGGATTTATTTTATTTCAGTCTTTCAATAATTAAAATTTTAAATTGTTGAAATTCTGCACAAAAAATAAGAGATTTTTCATATATAGCAAGACAAAAACCAAAAAAGTTGGATATATTGCAAAATTTTGAAAATGTTATATATATATATAATATATATATATATATATATATATAGTAGAAAATTAAAATAATCAAATTGTCCTCGTTTCAAGATAGTCTTGGATAGAGAGGTATCCACAGAACGGGATGACTTTACCGTTCTCATCTCCGCTACCAATTTTAATTTCTATCTCCATGAAATTCATCATAAATTTTTTTAGGAATGGAGCAGGGAATGCACGGGAATCAAATTTCTCACGGGAAATTATTTTTCATTTAATTTTTTTTTTGTTAGTCCCAAAATTTTACAAACTTTCTCAATCTTAAATCGATTCACTATAATTTAGATAATTTTTTTTTTCAATATTTAAGATAAATGTTTATTAGTTTCAATTAAATAGTTAATTATGTAAGAAAAATATTTATAGAAATAAAAAAAAATTAAGATTTTATGTATATAAATGCATTAAATAAAATACTATAATATATAAACAAGGCGACAACAAATTAGAATCGGAGATGAGAATACGTTCTCCATCTTCATCCACACATCCATACACCGCTTAATCAGGAATTCACTAGATCAACTGGGACCGAAGCCCTCATTGTAGGGCTTAATTCGGTCCCATGGGGAATATACACATCTCTAGCCTTGAATTTCAACTCGTATATTCAATCAGTTTGCTAATAGTTTTCACTCAATTTTGTAAGAAGATGGGTAAAATTATATATATATTTTTTAATATAATTAAAACAAATGAATAAAAAGCTGTCATGTGCACCAATTTTCATAAAAATTATGAGGAAAAGATGTATTTTTTAAGAACAAAATGATTATTTTAATTGGTTGATCAATTCCTTCTTTTTCATATATATATATATATTTAATTATTATTATTATTATTATTATTATTATAATAAAACAATTACTATTGAAGAAGTGTTTCTGCTGGCAGGGATATGTATTATTGGAGTGGGTTTGAAGTGCTTGTTTTGGAGATTCATCTTTCTAGGTTAATTTCTTTCTCATCCTTTCCCCCTTTTACCTTAATCAAAATTAATTTGTTCAATAAAACTAATAATTAATGTGGGTAATTGTTGATTCTACATTCACTCATGTTCATTCCTTTCATTATATTAATATATATTTCTTTCTACACAAATACCATCTAATTTCATAACTAACTTTTTATTTCTCTCTTTGCTTCCAGCTTGCAATTTTTTCCTATAGTTTTTACTTTTTAATATATATATATATATATAATTCCCAAAACAAAACATAAACACCTTTTCAATTCGAGGGTAAATTATAAATTTGATCCTTATGGTTTAAAATTTAAAATTTTAGTTTCTATAGTTTTGGAGAAATATATAATTTAGTCTCTATAGTTTTGAAAAATATAGAGTTTAGTCCCAATGATTTGAAAAATTAAATTTAATATGTATGGTTTCATAAAATCTAAAATGTAATACATGTTATTTGCAATTCATAAGCGAATTAAGAACGTAGATGCAACTTCAGATGTATGAATGATGCGTTTATTTTATTTTTTTTGCCTAATCAATTACTTATCTCACACTCTCGTCATTAAATACATTAATAACTAACTTATACGTGTTTTATTCACCGACAAGTACTGATCACATAGATTATTTTTAAAATTTTATCAAATCTTAAGAACTAAATTTTAATTTTTTAAACTAAATGAATAAAGCTTGAATTTTTAAATTATAGAGACTAAATCCTAAATTTTATTTTATTTTATTTTATTTTTCCAATCTTGTTTGGTTTTTAGTTAATTGGACAACCCATTAACTTGTTTATATCTTCAAAAATTCTAAATTTTATTAATATTTTAGTAATTTTATAAGTAAATTGATGTTTTACCAATATATTTGGATGTATGTACAAGAATTAATTTTATCAGCCGGCAATTTGAACTTTGTTAATTAATAAGTTTATATGTTGAACATCATTTGAATACATGTCATATATTTAAAAATTATTTTAAGTTTTATGAATTATATTTTAATAAAATATCAATTTGGTCTCCCAATGATTATCAAGTATTGTATTCAAATCATCTTAATTAGATACACTTAAGCTTCAGTTCAGCAATATCCTTGTTGGTAATCATTTATCGAAAATCGTTAAGATAGAAGAATTCAAACCTTTTAAATTACGAACACGCATTGATGTTAGTTGAACGTGACAACAACTCGTAGTTTATTTAGGTAGAATGAAACATCATAACATCATAGGCAATACATAATATGCTAAATTAATGTCGAAATGTGTACACAGGATGGCCTGAATGGAGAGAGCTATACGAGAAAAGGCAAAAATATGAACAAGTTGTAAGAATCACAAAGATGCTAGCCGAAATAGATTGCTCATGGTTCCAGTCAACGCAAAAGCCAGAGAACACTCATGTGTTATTAGTGAACACAGTACAACAACTAGGAGACAAGAAATTAGCAGAGGACGAGAATATCGAATACCAAGACCACCACGAGACGCCGATGTTACTGGCCGCCGCCAACGGTATACTCAAGATTGTCACCATGATCGTCGAAGCCCACCCACAGGCCATTGACTTTGTCACAAAACAACAAAGAAACATTCTCCACGTCGCAATTGCCCACCGACGAGAAAACATCTTCGATTGGATTAAGGATAGACCAATCATCATGTCCAAGCTGGCTAAGAGAATCGATATCATGGGGTTCAATGTTTTGCATCAAGTGGGAATCACTAAGTTCATCCACAAAAACACCTACGGTCCCGCCTTACAGCTCCAGCACGAGCTAACGTGGTATGAGCGCGTCCTCCATGTGGTCCCAAACAATTACAAAATGCACCATAGCAACTCCCAACGGACACCCTATGGGTTCTTTGTTCAAACTCATAAACAAATGCTTGAGAGTGGCAAGGAATGGCTCAAAAAAACGTCTGAGTCTTGTTCTGCAGTCGCGGTTCTGATTGCGACCGTTGTCTTCGCTGCTGCCTTCACTGTCCCTGGTGGCCTCAACAGCAAAACTGGCTCCCCCGTCCTTCTCTCCGAACCCATTTACCTGGTATTCACCATCATGGACATTATCGCCCTCACTACGTCGCTCGCTTCGGTGGTTATGTTTCTCTCAATCTTGACATCATCTTTTGAGATGTTTGATTTTCGACACACGTTGCCAATCAAATTGTCATTGGGATTTCAGTTGTTGTTCTTCTCTATAGCAAGCACGATGATGGCATTCGCACTGGCGGTTCTACTGACGATGAAATCGACCGAGATGAAGTGGGCAGAAAGTTTCTTGTATTTGGCAACATTTTTTCCAGTGACGGTGTTTATAATAATTCAGCTACCGCTGTATGTGGTACTAGTGAAGAATCTATGGAATTATCGACACATTCTTTTGGCCTTCATTCCAATAGGGTTTTTCATCCCATTTAAAAACGCTTCTTCCAAATTTTTAAGGAAGAAATCTACTTGATTTTCATGGCTGGTCTTGGCATTGGCTTTGCAGGTGGGTACATGACGATCTGTTCCAAAGTTCAAAAGTATGTACTTATATATTTTTTTCAGTTCCAAACAAAAAATATTATAACCAAATTTTCTATGCACTGAACAATCCTCTTTTATCCATACGTATATGGATGAGTGTTCATGAAAACTTATGCACATCTCTATTATTTTCATTAAAACTTATGCACACCTCTATTATTTTTAGAGGCAGACGACCTGTACAACAATATGAACCGTCAATGAAACATATATATATAATACTAGAACACAATCTCAACAAAAATAACTACATTAATAAGGTTACAGTACATACCTTCATTTCATGTCAATTAGCCATAAAAATAACAGCAATTCAATAATACTCGATAATACTTCCCCCAATGTGGCCTCAAATGTCTGAAGAGCATCTCTCTATGGTTAGACTCCACAACCAACAAGACATGGACGTCCTGCATTGCCACAATTCAAACTTCCCAATGGCCTCGAATTCACAAACCCTATGAAGAAGAGCACGAACAAATCTAGGCAGGACCTGGAGAGCCATGGTGATAAATTTGTCGATCGGTCAAAAAGTTTTGCATTTTCATTATATCCCAACTTAATTATATAGTACATCAAATAGCATCATCCCTTACTTCCCCAGAAAGATACCGAAAACTTGAATGTCACCAATGATAGAATCTTGCGGCATCAGAAATCTTAGAAGGGATGTGATAGGATCTATCAATGGTCCTTCACTCAAATAAGTCAATATTCATTTTACTTGTTGTATTCCTTATGGCCAAGAGTACATTATATAGACTATAGGTGAGTAACAAACTAACCACCCTTGTAAAACCTCCTAATCAACAACTAACCTAATTACAATGGGCCTGATAGGATTCTATCAACTACCCTCCCTTTTCAATCACCTAGTCCTCAAGGTGGGAATACAAAAATTGAAACATAAATGATACAACCCTAAAAACATAAAACTTCAGCCCAAAAATTCCAGCCCAATGTTGGTTGATGCTGACATCAAATTCCAGCAAGCAATAGTGTTGTCAGCCCAAAAAAATGCAGCCCATAAGCCCATGTTGCTAGCCCAAAATAGCCCACAATATCCCAGATTTTAAAACCAATTCTGGTTTTCTTTTTCACCATCATATCGCAGAATCGGGTCAGATCCGGGTCAGCCGGTTTGGGTCAGATATGGGTCGCGGGTCAGGCGAATGGTTTTGGATCAGATTCACTTCGTGGGTCGGGTTGCGATGGATCTAGGTTTCGATTCGCGAGTCGATTTCGGACTTTTTTTTACTGGAGTTCAGCGGATCGGGTCGTTTTTTTTTTGGTTCGACGCAGTTATGCGATTCTTAGGGGACAAAAAAAAAAAAACAAATCAATCGATCGCTTTAGCGATTTCATCTTCGTTTTCGTCTTCTCTCCACGCAAATTGGAATCAATCGGCATCTCCATGTGATTTGATTTTCCGTTCGCGATTTCTTCGACTTCCAGTAATGGGTTCGCGATTTTTTTTTTTTTTTTTTTCGCGAATTTCAAATCACGTTTTCCTCGTTTCTTCGATCTGAAGAGACACAATATTCAACGTCGCGATTTCCGTCCACTTTGTCTTCCTCACGAATTCACGATTTGACTTTCGCTGCTTCATCCACCTCACTAATTCACGATTTGGTTTCCGCCACTTCATCTTCCTCACAGATTTGCGATTTGATTTCCGCCTCTTCATCTTCCTCGCATTCGTTCTGGGTCGACGACTGGTTTTCTGACCCTATTGCGAAATTTCCCCAATTCGCATTTTCATTGGCGGTCCGAAATCTCTCCTTGGGATCAAATTTTGGGGTTTTATAGTTGCTGCCTGCTGGAGATTGGAGTTTTGGTCTCGGGTTCCTGCTTTGGTTTCTCCATCATAAATTCTTCTTCAAGATCAATCTCGACCCGAGTCGTGCCGTTTGTCACATCGGATTCCTCGATCTCCCAAACTTGGCTAATTTTGTTCTAGAAAAACTCATCCTGAGAAGTTCTAAGAGTCCCGAACTTCGTTGTTCTTGTTTTTGAATTCCCAATCGATGCGATCTTTGAATCTCTGATTGAATTTTCCGATTTGATTCTGATCGACTTCTTCCCACTCCGCCCGCTACGCTTCGAATTCCCGATCATCTTCTTTTCCACGCCGCATGCAAGATATTTGAAATTTTGATCATTGCAATTCTTGAAGACGCCGACTTTGCAATTTGAATTTTGACTTCCAATCGTTTTCTTCGATTCACAGTGTATCATTTTCTTCTTCGATTTCCAACGACCATGACGCTTCTTTTCCCCATTCATGGTGCACGGCCCTACTTTGACTTCGACCTCCATTGTGCCGGATGGCGTCTCTGTCTCAACCTCAATCAGAACACTGGTATGTCTCTTTTCTTGAATTTCATGCCTTTTCTTTTTCGAAAATTCTTTGATATCAACGATGCCCAAGCCGAATCTCGTATCTTCTCCCCTCTTCCTCTTCCTATTTCGAGCTTCTCTCTTTTTCGCTTTATATTCATCAAAATCTCTTCTTAATTCCCTCAAATCCCGTGCGAATTCACGCCAATACCTTGCGTATCCGGATTCATCGTGTGCCATGTTTTTCAAGATCTCGACATGTTCTTCCAATGCGGCTACCCTCGACTCCATCTCGGTAACCATCCTCGGATCGAAAGATGGCTCTGATACCAATTGATAGGATCTATCAACGGTTCTTCACTCAAATGAGTCAATATTCATTCTACTTGTATTCTTTATGGCCAAGAGTACATTATATAGACTTAGGTGATTAACAAATTAACCACTCTTGTAACCTCCTAACCAACAACTAACCTAATTACAATGGGTCTAATAAGATCCTATCAGGATGATGAAAATCTTAGTACGACGGGTTATTGCCAATACAATCCAACTCATTTCGAGTGTTTCTTATTCACGGATTCAGAGAAGAGCTATTAAAAATGAGCTTTCATAATCACTCTTTAAACAATCTCATCTAAACAAGTTATTGCTAAAATTTCTACTTTGAAACCACTCAAAATAACTCCTTATTTCTAATCATTCAAAATAATCACGCCTACAATTATTCATTCAAACACCCTCTAAGAGAGCTTAAAGATCTTGCCATCGTCAACTCTATATTTGAATCTCCCTATCATTGCTGAGTGGATTCTGCTTTAAAAGACTTGCTCTATAAATCCAATACACCGTACCACTAATTCAATTGAAATTCTCCCTATTGAAATTATCCCTTCCCTAACCAAAATGAAGTGCAAGTCCCGTACGTATAAGCATACTGACCTAACCGTCACTTAAACAATTTTTTCTTTTTTTATGAAACCGGGATATCGAACCTTCGCTTCATCTACTCAAGGCAACCACACCCATCTCTAGAACCAAACTGAGAGACATCGATGACATGAGAGGTATCTACAAATTAATATCACATGTTGATCTCAAACCTGAAATGTTGAGGGAGGACACCTTCAAAGTCAAACCTTGTTACTTGAATAAACCTCCTTGTCCAAAAAAAGTCAAAGAGAAGCTTTATGGTAATTGTTAATCACAAAACACAAAACATATTCAATAACTAAATAACTGAACTTTGTGCATCCTGGTGAATCTAAGAAAATATAATCTGAGAGCACGGACCAGTAAAAAAGAGGGAGCAAAAGAATTTGAACAATGTGAAAGTTTTCATAGAATATGTGACAGTAAAACATGTAAACTCATGAAAATACTCTCTCAAATTGTACATCCCCGAATTATAAGTAGTAAACGTATGAAGGTTTACCATACTAAGAACAGATTCAATGCTTAATTGTAAAAAAAACAACCAAAAAGGGTAAAGTAGAACGTTTTACTTGAAAATCCAACGCCTTTCTCAAGATTACTGGTCTAATCATCAACCTCAGCTTTAATCTCCTTTTGCAATTCTTCCTTGTATTCCTCAAAAGTTCCAGGGAAAAACTCCACAGTACCATTTTCAACAACCCAAATTTCACTTTTTTCTTCATCCTCGCAGACGCGTGATATGAGTCGGGAGTCATGACTAACCAGAACAACTCCACCAGTGAACTCATCTAAGGCATCTGCAAGTGCATCAATACTCTGCATGTCCAAGTGATTCGTCGGTTCATCAAGTAGTAAAATGTGTGGATTTGACATGGAAATGGAGGTAAAAACAACCCTGGATTTTTGGCCCCCAGATAATTTAGCAATTGGCGTAAGGTGATTGTGGCTAGGGAGTCCAAATTTCCCCAACTTAGCACGAACAGCCTCCTGCTTGCTTAGACCCTCTTGATTCGGATGAAGACGAAGAAGATATTGAACTGGTGTTTCCTCCATTGTCAGAAGGTCTACAAAATGCTGGGAATACCTCCCAATCCTCAACTTCTGACTCCTACGAACTTCACCTTCTGTCGGTACCAAATCACCTGCTAGCAGGTTCAGAAGAGTAGATTTCCCTGCCCCATTGGGCCCAACAATAGCAACCCGCGTTCCCATATCAATACCCACATCAACATCAGAAAGTCTGAAATCTTGCCTATTTGGATAGCTAAAGCTTACTTCAATCAACTGTAATAATGGTGGGGTGAGCTCAGTTGGTTCAGGGAAGTGAAATTCTACACTGTAATCTCTCCACTTTCTGGGGGCCTCTGGCATGGGATCATCCTCATCGACCTTTCCCTTGGACTTGTTCTTTGATGCTTCCTTAGCAGCAGCAAACTTGGCTTGGTCTTTCACCTTCTCCTGTTGAGCCCTGCTTCCCGACCTCTTAGCTGCTTTCACCTTCTTGTCATATATCTCAAACTTCTTGTTCATTTCTTTCCGACGCTGCTCATACCCACTTTCGAAATCGCTGAAATTTCCACGATAAAACTGAAGCTTGAAATCATGAAGATGAATAATCTCATTGCAAACAGTGTTGAGGAAATCTCGATCGTGAGATACAACAACAAGTGTTTTCTTCCACCGACAAAGGTACTCCTCCAACCAGAGAACAGCCCTAAGGTCTAGATGATTTGTGGGTTCATCTAGTAATAGAAGTGTTGGCTGAACAAAAAGAGCCCGAGCCAATGAAATTCTCATCCTCCATCCACCACTAAATGAACGGGTGGGTCGTGCTTGCATATCCTTGGTAAAACCTAGTCCGGCAAGAATTTTTGAAGCTTGAGCCTCAGCAGCATCTGATCCCAAGAGCTGCAGCTTTTCATACAACTCTGCAAGCCTTTCTCCTGCATCGTCCTCATCGTCATCTTCATCTTTACCACCATCAAAATTCTGCAAATCTGCAACTTCTTGCCGAAGCTTGACCAGCTCCTCATTGGCAGAAACCACTGCTTGAAGGGCAGTTCTATCATCTCCAACCACTTCTTGCTCAACCAAGAGAACATCAATATTTTTAGGAACAGGTATCTTCCTCCAAGCAAGAAGCTTTAATAGTGTGGACTTTCCCATCCCATTAGGTCCAACTAAACCATACCTCTTCCCGTGAGATATCTTCACTGTTGCATTTTTTAAAAGCTCTTTCCCTCTAGCTGAAACAGAGAAATTATCAATTGTAATGTCTTTGACATTTGCATCAGCTTCATCATTACCCTCAAGAACTGAAGCTCGGCTACCAATTACAACAGTGAAAGCATCATGGTCATCTTTTAGAGCTTCCTGTCTGGCCTGTTCTGCAGCATGGGCAACAAACATATCTTTTCTCTCTCGTTTTTTCAACTCTTTGTCACTTACGGCTACCTCTAGAGGCTTCACCTCAGCCTTGTCCTGCCAGGGTAACCGTTTCTGGGAACTGGTACCCTGCTGCTGCTCATCAGACACAATTTCTTCTTCCTCGTCATCGGAGGGAGGGAGATCAATGTCATCGGTGTAAGATGCAACTTTTTTTGGAGCTTTTGCATGCCCTTTAGCACCACCACTCAAAGATGAAGATCCCTTTTTCGGTTTATCTGATTTCTGATCCATGTTGGCAAGCATTTCTGACACTGAAAGCTTTTCTCTCTTCCCAGAAACATCTTTACCAGACTTGACTTTAGCGTTTCCACCACCTTCTTCAGTTTTTTTTCTTCCCATTGCTGGCACCAATCAACCTGATAATAGGAAAAATATCATCATCTCACATAAATGCGAAAACCATTAACATTTTTTTATAAACATTTAAGAAAAACATGAAAGATACAAGGCTAAAAACAGCACGCAAAAGAGGGAATGAGCCTACAAAAATAGCTTATGACCTAAAGAATAATCACTAAACAGGTTAGAAACCGACCAACAGCAGTCCTACAGCGCTGAGCAATGTCAAGAGCATCTCGATGGTTAGGCTTGGCAACCAACAAGATCTGCATATCCTGGATCGCCTTCCCAAAGGCCTCAAATGCACGAGCCTTCCAAAGGGGAGGACGATTAAATCAAGGCTGGATCTGGAGGGCCCTGGAACACTCAACAGTAACAGTACCATAATCAATTGGCTTCATTTGCATCAAACACACTGCTCTATTGCTATGAAACACAGCTCGATGAGGGTGGGGTTTTGAGTGTAAGAAGAAGTGCACTTTCATACAGCTCATGAGCACCAACAAAATCCTTATTCTTAAACCTTTCATTCCCCTCTTCTTTCAACTCATGGGCTCTTTTAAAAAAGATAGAAGAATCCAAATCAATACCCCCATTCGTATTGGGAGTCAAATTAGCAGCCGAAGAAGCTGGTTGGAACCACCCTTCTTCAGTCGAGTCCCAGATTTGCCCATATAGATAGAAGAAAAAACAACACTCTCCCCCCATAGAGGATTAAAATTCCAAACAAGAAACTAAAGAAATGAAAATCAAACCTCAGAAATCGTAACAAAAAAATAATGAAAATAATAACCTAGCAGAAAACTTCAGCCAGAACTAGATAAGAAGAAATAGAACAGAAAACTTACAAAAGCGGAATCCGAAAGTAGAGAAGGTTGGATTTGTTGGAGACGCCGGAGAAAGCGAATCGAAAATGAATCCAGACAGCGAGATGTTGGTGGAAAGACGGGAAAATCGTTGTCGAAATTTCAGAGAACGAAAACCCTAGATAGAAGACGAGGACAGGTTATGAATCTGATAAAGGTGAGGTTCAATCACGGAAGGTGGGTTCTTTCTTGTTTACGTTCTACTGCCGTCGCAAGTAAAAAAAAATGCTACCATTTTTTTTTTTTTTAATTTCCATTTATGTTCTTGCTAGAGGAAGGCTACAAATCCAACTACAGTTAAATGAGAGTCAAATATCGATTTTTCGAGATGAAATAAGTGATGATTATGTTATTACTAATTTCTACTCACCTCAACACGACTATTTTTATTTATTTTTTTTAATATACTAGATTGGAGTATATTGATAAAATATTATATACAATTTAGTAATTAAGAAATTTAAAGATGAGAGCTTTTTAATTCAAATATTATTGAATTAAAAAAAAATTAAAAGATACTTTATGAAAATTTTTAAAATTTAACTTCAAACAAAACCTTAGAACTTAAATAAATTTATAAATTTGGTTCGGTTCAAAAAAAAATTGTTATGGTTTCAAAAACTATAATTTGGTTCTTACGGTGTAAAGAAAGTTAAATTTAGTCACAATAATTTTAACAACTATAAATTAGTCTATATGTTAATAAAAATATATCATAAACATCTAATTATATTTTCATTATTACGGTGCCAGAGACTAAGAATGGGCTAATAGTTGCCCCGAATTTAGAAGAACAAAGTTCTAAGTTTATGTGTTATAAAAAAAAAAAGTTAATAAAACAAAACTAATCATCTTCAACGTTTGTAACAGTCGGAAAATTAATACTTTAAAGTGGGTTATTACATGTAAATAATTTGATTTTTTGTTTGTTTGTTTAGTCTCACGCAAATAATTAACTTTTATTTATTTAGTTTGCTAAAAATTAGAAACAACATTGATTATTATTTTAAGTTTTATTAATCTATAAAATAATATTAACATTAGAATTAAAGACTTGATACAACTTAAACCATAATCAATTAAAAAATATCTTTTTTATGTTTTGCTAACAAGTGTAATAGTATACATCCAAGAATCATGAAGTTATTGGTTCAAATTCTCCGTACTCTCAAAATAATAATAATAACTTTTTATGTTCTAGTATTACATGAAGTAATTTGAGACATTACCACAAGATTCGTTAGCATACATCCATATGAATAAAGTTTTAATATATATGCTAGAGTATCATCCATATTTGACAATACCGTGAAATTTGTTTGCATGCATGAAATGGAACAAAATATATATATGTATTATATATATATATATGCATTATATATATATATATATATATATATATATATATATATATATATATGTCAATTCAAAAGATTAGATTAAGAAATTAACTTATAGTCGTAAATTTTTATTTTTTTATTTTTGACATAACTTATAGAACTTATAATATAACCTCTAAAAACTAATTTATAAGACTCTTATTTGGCCATTCAACTGATTAATTTAAGTTATAAAGTAGACTTCCCAAAATATACAAATATCCTAACATAAGGCCCTTGAATTCCATCCAAATTTTTATTTATACAACAAATTTGAACATAGGTTGTACGCGATGTCATTAAAGCTATGCTCTCACCGGCTGGCACAAAATAGAGTAATAGAAGCTCAACATGTCTAAGTTATTTAAGTAAATGAGTACATTACATGCTTTAGCAAAACTTTGCATGATAATCAATATTTTTCATTTCCTTTACATAACTTTCAAAGTCTTCCGATCAAAGTTAAGTGGTAATACAAACATTTGCAGTTTCTAAACTATGTATGAACATTTTACTCTCCAATAAATACCCATACCCACTAAATGCAGGCTTCCAAATAATCCATAATTCTACCAATATCCCAACTTCAGATCACTCACTACTGACCCAAAAAAAAAAAAGGGAAAAATGATGAAGAAAAGATGGAGTATACAGCATTGGATAGTCCACCCTTTCACATATGTTGAATGTAAATCAACTTTACAATATGATATACAAAGATTGAGTACATGAAAATTTAGTACCTGCTTTTATATATTTCTTTATGTTGTGATTCATGGTGCAAGTACTAGAACTTTGATTGTTCCTTGACTGTTTGCTGTTAAAATTGTGGGGCTATCACTCTTCCAACAAACTGCGCTTATGAAATATGAACTTGCATCTTCATCGTTTTCTTCCGAATCTGAACTAAACCTATTCCAAGCCATGGGTTTGGATATTGCCTGCGAGTGAATTCTGTTTTTTGAGAACTTGCTGTTTTCGACTGAACATCTTCATGACATGGAAAATGTAGCAGAAAATAGGAAGGTGAATGGAAAATGAATGATAACCTTGTGATAGATGTAGACTTCGTTAGTTTCACTGCCGCATGCTATGTATTCACTGTTTACTGTTAGACCCACGAAATTCTTCTCATTTGTGTGTCCTCTATACACACACAGCTGAAATAATAAAGAGATGAATCAAGAGAAAAATAAATTAGTAGCCCAAGAAAGAGCAAGTAGTGACAAAAAATAGGAGAGAAAAGAGCACATATTTCATGAAGATTAAATCAAATTTGGATGCAAATAGACAACATATAAAAAATAAATAAACTCACAGGCAGATTATCCTTTACATCCCATAATCTCAGAGTGCTGTCAGTCGAAGCAGAAGCGAGTTCATTGTTCGACAAGAATTTCACATAAGAAACAGCTTTCTTATGGCCATTAAAAACATGCAGAGGTTGGCTGATATTTCTCAAGTCGTAGTAGTGGATGTTATGGTCAGCCGAACCCACCTGAAAATGCTCAAGTATTAGGGAGAGAGGAATTTTCCTAACTGTGCAAGCAAAGGTTGATCAGGATCAGAAAATTTTAGGTCAGAAGGAATTATCTCTCTCACACACACACAGAATTGCCGTTCAGAGTTAATGATATTTGAGTAAAGAAAGCAAAATAGACTTACAGCCACGTATAAGCTAGATCCTGGGTTGTACTTGACAGAGCAAACATTAGCTTTCATGTCAATGTTAAACACACTAGCTTCTTGCCTTGTGCACCAAATTTTGACCTATTACGAGAAATACAAAAAGTCCACCTGAGAATGTCTCAAAAGAAAAAAATACGGGAAAGAACATAGTGTTGTAACTTGGTGCTAAGCAAGCAGGTATATATATAACTTGTTTCAGCAAGACCACCAAAAACTGACCAAGCTTTGTTTGAGTGTTTTATAGAGCTACTAAAAACGAACTTTTATAATCACTCTTTAAATGCCGAGCTTTTATAATCACTCTTTAAACACCTCAAACAAACAAGTTATTACTACAATTTTTTCTATAAAACAACTCAAAATAACCCCTCATTTTTAATCACTCCAAAATTATTGATCCAAACGCTTAGGTTATGAACCCTTGACCCTGAGCTGAGTGATGCCCCATTGTATTGGGCTAGGATCTAAAATTATAATGTTGAATGGACGAATATGACTCGACAAAGTACGTATCTTTTCCCATGCCATAAATCACGCAAATTGGGGAATTGCTGGTTGGCCATAATTTATAGCCTATAAATCACAAATCCAATTATTATTTTCACCAACTCAAAAGGTGTTTTATTTAGTTACCTTACAGTCATCGCTGCCAGATACAAGCATGGAAGGTTCAGAACGTGAAAAATCTACACTCCAAGCACGTTTTTCATGTTCTTCATACTCCATAACACTCTAAAAGGAAAAGAGCCTGTTAAAAAAGATAAATATGACCAAATAATGGAGAAAATCAACCAGCTAAGAAAACTTCTAATAGATAATGACTGCAACCTGACGAGTATTTACATCCCAAACAGTCACTATTCCCTCATAATCACTACTAGCAATATGACTTTTTGTGTATTTATTCCAGCTCAAGCAGCTAAGCTTAGATCGAGTAGACATCTCAACAACGGGAAAGTGAACATCTGCTGGTTCATTTACTACCTGGAAATAGCAAATAATATCAATAATTAATAAACCAGTAATGTAGGAACTTTTGATCGATATATGAAACAATAAAAAACGTCGTATCCATAATAATTACAAGAAACTCCTCCAATGTGTAAGTAAAGTTATCACAAAATGCAAGAAGCTTGTGGCTCCAAAAATAGTGCAAGATAAATGATAGAATCAATGCCATTGAAGACTGAAATCATTTATTATTCCACTGTCTATCATCTCGTCATTGTTGGAATGCCTGTCTTCTCTCACCCTTGTGGGGTCGGTGGGTAAGAATTCCAGCTTCAATATTCTCTATCTTCTCTGTAGCTAGTTCTTCCCAGTAAAGCAGTTATTATGGTTTTATGCTTCCAAAGCTATTCTCTCAGATTTTCAGGTTGAAAAGAAATCAATGAGCATTTAAGGACAAGTCTTTTGTTTGGTTGGGTAGACTTGTACTTAACTAGAATGCAGCTTCTCGGTATCTATTGTCTAGTAAACATTTTTCGGGTTATTCATGTATTGACATTTGTAACAATTGTGGGGGTTCTTCTGTTGGGGCTGAGTTTTTCATTATTTATTTATTTATTTTCTTTGATTTTATTTAAGTTTTCTTTTCCTCCTGAGTGTACTCTTATTTGCCTTTGGTTGGTTATACTTCGTTCTTCTTTTTGCCTTTTAATGAATTCCCGTTTCTTGTTAAAAGTTTCATTAAATCACTGTAAAGTGAAATGAATATTTCACACATGAAATCAAATCACCGTGTCGCCACATTTTGTATACAATTGACATGTTATCTTACGTGTCTTTCTAGCAACTAATACCATTTTAGTGTTCCTAATGCTTACCGAGCTAAACTCAAAAACCTTGATGCAACGTGAAACACCAGCAGTTGCAAAGAACTCATCATCCCGATCAAACTCTATACTGAAACAAGAATGACATGATTATCATTTCCAAATTATTAATACTCAAACAAATCCTATTGAAAATGGATGTGCACTCATCTCAGTGAAAGACAGATGGTGACAGAAAAAGGTTCAAAGTAATATGAACAAAAATAAAAATGAATGGCAAGAATCATCACTATTCCAAGATCCCTAACAATTAAGTTCGTCAATTATGAGTTGAAAACAAAAGGTTAAAGGTTAGCTTAGGGAAAATTTAAACTTCGAAGTCTGTTAAATATATTTTTGCATCAAACCAGATATCTACTCAGCTCAATAAATCAAACCATGATGTCCAAATTAAAGTGTATAAAGACGAAATCAAGTTTAATAATGGTCAAAACTCAAAAGCACTGAAAGAAAATCGTAGCAGGAACTTCAAAGGGGTTTAATGTCTCGACGTATACTGTGAAGAGCGATCACTCACCTGGATACAATGTTAGCAGAATGAAAAAGATCACCATGTCGAAGTTCTGCAATGACTCTCAATCGGCTAATCCATAGGCCATGTGAAAAGACAGAAGTAAATACTTAGTCAATGCTCAAATGAGAAACAAACTCCAGTAGTCAAAATAAGTAAATTACAATTGTACCTATATCGCATGAAAGAAGTTAGTACAGACTGAAAATCTTCAAGAGCTGGATTATAACTTTCTCCACTGCTAAACTTTATACCTCCATCTTCTTGTTTAAACAATTGTTTCCTTCCATTTCGTCGTTTTTGCAGATAGTAGTCTTGTAATTCATTGAACTATATGGAATGAATTCATTAAACTAAATGTCAATAATTGAATCAACCAGTAATGTAGGAACTCTATTTCTCGTTAGTGATGCTATTTTTCAATCAAGAACCGGTTGACATAATAGCGTAGAAAAGCTAGAAATTAGAATTTTCATAACTATCATTATCAAATTGTATGTCTGTTGACATCAGTAAATTATGATGAATTTTTTCTTAATCTGCCGGTCACACTTTTCTTACTGTAAACATAATTTCCCCGTCCATTTTCTTTTAGTCTAGGTGAAAAGTTCTTCCATAATCCTGTCCCTTTTTTAAGAAATATTAAATGCCCAAAGTCAAAATGTTCCTTTTTTCCCAAACTAGAAGCAGAAGCACATTTTACTAATGAAACAAAAACAGAACAAAAATAATATATGAAAAGGCTAAGCAACTAAACAAGAATCAACAATACAAGAAAATCGCCAGCGAGATAAACTTTCAACAGAAGCAGAACCAACGGATTTGACATTCCTGGTACCATAAAAAACTGTCCTGTTAATCCACAAAGCCTATAAAATAACTTAAATTGGACATGTACTAAAATAATGCTGTTTTCAGGAGTCCTACCTCCAAAATCCTACCCGAAAAAAATCAAAAAAAAAAAAAAAAAACTCGACTCAAGGAAATGGAGAATGAACTTTAATTTTAAAAATAAGTTTTACTCTACAAGCACCTAGCAAAACCATAATGGAGAAATAACGATCCACACCATCACCGGAAAATATACATATAATACAGCAAGAAGCAAATAGCAACAGGCCTCTTAGTTTGTAAGAGTGGAAAAATGAAAAATATAAACATAACTTTTGAGGGGATTCCAGTAAACAATAGAATATCAGTGTATCCAATGATTGAAATAGAACAAAATTTATTAAGAACTCAAGATGATATTTGCAAAAGTATACTCCACTAGAACCAAGAAATATCACCATCATGCAATAACCAACAAGATTGTTATTTCAGAGAATACTCATCAAGGAGGTAAATAGTCTATAACCAAATCATTGAGATTGTGTTTACAGAAAATATGCCATTGTAATACTAACAGCTGCATAATAGCTTTTCCATAGAAGTGGAATTCAAATAAAAGATTTACCTGTGTATGGACCCGCCTTTTATTTGCTATTGCTGATCCAGAATGAGCAGCAGAATGCAAATCTGGACTACAATGAGCATCTTTTCTAAGTGGTCCCTGCCCCTGGGACCCTAATTGAATCTTTGCATCAGCTCTAGTGTTAGGTGAATTCCCAGAACTCATCCAGCCTTGTAACCGTTGGGTGCTACAATTAATTCCATTTCCATGCTTGTCGATTAATGAAGACCGTGATTTTGTGGATACAGTATCATCAACAAGCATTTTCATTTTCCCTGAATACCTTTCTTTGGACCTATATAGTTCCAATCTTTGTTTCTCCACGGAGCTAATATCTTCCTTAATGTAGTTAAGATCAGCTTGTATCTATGATAGAAAAATAAATAAATAATGAAGCACATTTAAAAAATTATATACATATATACACATGTATATTCATGATCAATGATAGATTCTCCGTATCTATAATGAGAAAATAATTGATGCATGCACCAATACTCAACCAGAACGTCTACCAACCAAGCTATACATTATTATACCCTTTACATATAATCTTATGGAAAAAAAATAATAATACCCTTTCTATACATGTAAGGCTGTATTAAGAACATGGTGATATCTCTGAAGGCATGTAGCACAATCACAGATGAATTGACCTAAAACTAATTCATTTAACCAGTTGAACTTAGTTCAAAACAAAGGAAAATAAAAATTCATTGACTTGTTAAAGTTTATCAGTAAAAATGTTCAGAATTAGTCGGAGATATAGAGTTCCATAAGTTGAAATTTAGATGCTACGGCCAAATTTAATTATGTCCAGACTACATATTAAACCTCAGACATTATTCAAAGTTGTTTGCACTTAATCCAATAAAACTATGTTTAGTTCCCAACATGATATTGTTAAATTTATGCAAGAAGAGTCGAGGCAGACATAAGCTAGTTCAGCCACTCACAAATATCCAAAATAAAATAAGTTTAAAATTACTTGAATTATAAACATAATGCTATTTAAACCTCTTTATTAGATCTAATTATTATCATCTTTAAGACACTACAAGTCCATCAAATTACAGATAGTATAACCATCCATGCCTCATAAAAGACTTCAATTAATTTTTTTTAATAAGAACACGAAAGGATGTTCATGGACACAATTTTTAATGAACAAGAAACAAAAAATGTCAATTGAACTAAAGAGACCTCGTTAAGCTCTTCGAGCTTCTGCTTTCTCAAGCAATACAAGAATCCAAGTAAAATTTGCATATTTGTCTCTGCTTCTTCTTGCTCCATTTTCTTTTTCTTCTCAGCAAGAAGGGTTAGAAGTTCATCCACATCCTTTATTGACATGTCACAACCCTGATAAAGAAACAAGGAAAATCCAGCTTGTTGAAGAAGGTCAATGGAGGGATAGTAGGAGTGTTAATAATAGGAGGTTGTACTCAAATCCACACATCAATTGTAACGGTAGAATTACTAGCATGGTAGTAGAGTTGACTAAGAAAATTATATTATCTTTAAATCCTATGTCAAGGGTATCAATATTACTCGAGTGATGATGACTGATGAGGTTAGTCTGAAGAAAAAAACTGTAGAAGAAATTGTGCTGACCTGTTGTAATGCCTGATGAAGATATCCAAATGGGGATGTAGTATTCTTTATCTGACGAGCGGCAGTTTTCTTTAACAACTGCAAAAGTTTGGCCACGAGTAACTATGAAGATGCATTGCAATGTCATGGATCATGGTTCAAAAATACAATTGAAAAATTCAAAACTATAATGACACAGGCGCTTGACATAAAGTTCAAGAAAAGGGCATAAAAACTTGGCTTCAAGAAGCTTCCTAAAAATCACTCAAATTACAGAGCTAATGTAACCAGTTTCCTCAGCGTGTTCATTTGTGAAGTAATTCCCTCTATATTTGTTAGCTGCCAATATAAATTTCATTGATGACCCAGGAACTTATAGCTGCTAACATAACGGGAAGTGATTCCCTCTAAATTCGGGGCACCATTGATTTATCCCTAGGCTGCGGTATCGGGATTAATTAGAGGAATGGAGACACTGAAGGTATTCACAGGTGAGTCTCACCTGGGATCTCGAGAGGAGCACACATTCAGAACCCAAGCCTTCGATCACTGCACCATCCCTAGGGAATAGTTGAGCATAGTTCAACTAGTTAAGGAAGTAGAAAACCACTATTCTAGATTGCATAATTGGATCCCTACTCCTTGTAACATACAGTTTGCTAGGAATGTAAGGAATTTCACAAATCTAAGGGAAGACCGGCAACAATGTTAGAAATTACAGAAAGAGGATTTCACTCAGAATGGTGCGACTTCCAGTACAACATCACTCTACCCGAGATCAATAGCTTAACTCTCCAGCGTGAAATCTTAGGTACTTAAATCGCCCACACATAACTGAAAAATATAAAGTAGGTGCAAGTATCAACTGATATTCATGTAACCAAACTGGTACATCGAGAAAATTTGAAAAGTTCAAGAAAGGTTCGTTTCGACGATAGGAATTAGGATCCAATTCAATCGATCACAAAAAACCAAACCAATTCAGACACAACGCAAGAGAAAAACAAATCAAATCTCTAAGACTACCTCCTCCATAACTGATCAAAACAAAGAATTATCCAACACGGATCACGAGAAACAATCGGCAAACCTTATCAAGCAAAATATTGGGGAAAATACTGTTGCTCCTAAGGAAATGACCGCAACAAGGACAATCACTCTTGTTCCGAAGATGAGTAAAAATACACATATAGCAAAAACTATGACCACAGGTAGTGAGAAACGCATCCTTGATGATCTGCATGCAAATAGGGCATAGCATATCCTTATCCAAATCCTCCGAGTTGACATCAGATGCAGCAGCATTCGCCTTTCCGGCGTCCAATTCAGCAGTCATGGCGTCCGGCGGCGGCGAAGGCGGAGGAGGAGGAGGAGGAGGAGGGGGAGGGAGCGAGAGCGTAGGAGCAGGGGAAGGCGTGGAGTCGACGGCAGAGGGCTCGGTCTTGACAACAGTAGGAACTAATGCTCCAATGGAACCCCCACCCATGAGTGAAAATCTATGTATTCCAGAGAAGAAAGTAGGGAGAGAGATATTTTGGGAAGCCGCGGCGGTCCAGAGCCTGAGAAAATTATGTGGCTGCCATTGAAGGATTGAGAGAGGTTTAAAGAAGGAAAGAGTTGGGGGAAGGAGGAATGGAGAGAAGAGAGGAAAGAATCAATTAATGGTGGGTTTTGGTGTTTGGTGTGGCGCTGAAGAGAGTGGGAAATTGAAGTCGTGCAATGTGTTACCCTTTTTGTACAGATATTTTGTGAGGGCCAAATTTGCCCACGTTACGCGGGCGATTTCTTTCTCTTTTTTTATATTTTATATTTTTTCAAATTTATTCTTTTTTTTATTCCTAAACCTATGTTTGTCTAATCTTTCTCATTTTTTTAATATTTTTTAAGTATTACTTAAAAATAATTAAATATTCTTATAAAATATCTATAAAATTTCAATATCTATTACAAGCAAGTATATTTTATCTACTAATTAAATATAGAGAAAATTGTTTTATGTTTTAAGGAAAAAAATACATACACCACATAGATAATGGAAATTGTACGCCCATTTCTTTATAGTGGAAAAACAATCATTCTTCGTCTAAATTATATTATTTTTTTTGTATTTGATAGAAAACAATCACTATATTATATTAAACTTTTTATCAATTTATCACTTAACTACTGAGTCTCCCGTCTACTACTCTCGCTGGTGCAACTGATCCATTCGGTATCTAATAAAGAGTTGATTAATAATTGCAATTGTGAATACGAAGTATTACTAAATAATCTAAATAGATGTCAAATATGTTAAGGATGACAACCCTACCCGAATCTCCAATTGATATGATATTGTCCACTTTGGGCATACACCATGACTTTGCTTTTGGTTTCACCCAAAATGCCTCATTTCAATGGAGATATTGTCAACACTTATATACCCTTGATCTTCCCCTATTCTAACCGATGTGGGACACTTTGTTTGCATCCCCAACACAATCCTCCCATCGAACAAAGTTCCACCGAACCTCTCTATGAGTTCGCCATCACATATCAATCCATCTAAAGAGCTGATACACCAACTCCTCTTCTCGTGAAGAGGTATTCAGCCAGCCTGGTAAAGCTAGCTCCAAACGTCTTTTGCTCTACACCGGGGCGTTCTACTGACACGGTTAAGATGAGGCACGGCTCTGATACCAATTGTTAAGGATGACAACCCTACCCGAATCTCCACATTGATATGATATTGTCCACTCTGAGCATACACCCGCATGGCTTTGCTTTAGGTTTCACCTAAAATGTCTCATTTCAATGGAGATGTTGTCAACACTTATATACCCTTGATCTTCCCCTATTCTAACCGATGTGAGACACTTTGTTTGCATCCCAACAAAATAAAAGTCAAGACAATTGATGTTTTTACTTGATTCAACTCAATTTTTGATTTTAACTATAATAAAAATTTGATTTCTTTTTCAATTTTCGTTGTTTCATTTGAAATCAATTTTAAATTTATCCTACCTATTTTTCACTTGGATGAAAAAACAACATTTTTCTTAAATAACAGAAAATGTACGATACTTTTAATTCACAATTCACATTCAAATTTGTTCTTCCCTAAAATGTATATATAGATTATTTTCTTCGTACTTGTATATTCAGTTCAGTTTAATTTTTTTGCTGGTTATTCATCCATAATTGAAATCGAACCAGTATATTTTGATTTTCTAAAATTTAATTCAATATTATTTTAAAAAACCGAATCGATCGATTGAACTAGTTCGATCCGGTTCAATTGAATTTTCATTTAATTTCTGTTTTTGCTTATCCCTCTAATAAAAAACCAATATTGTGAATTATACGTTATAAATAAGTTTTCTTATTAAATATTAATTTTAAAGTGAAGTCATAAAAGCAAAGTAGAGATTATAAAAAATAGTTGAAGAGTTTTCATATTTTAATTCAATCTAATTTAAAATTGATTTTTATTTTTTTTCCTTCTAAGTTCGAATTAAAAGAAAAAAAAAACTTTTAAAGAGAAAATATAATTTTTTTAATGAACTAAACTTTATTATTTTATGGAAAATAGTTATAAACTTTACCTTTTATATATATATATATATATATATATATATAATAAAAAACAAGAGTAGAAATTGGACATTATTGAACTAGGAAAAGGCTAAATAACGAGGCATAGAAACAAAGGAAGTAAAATGACAAAAACACAACGAACACATCGAAAACCAAACATTGGGAATGTCGAAAACTAAAATAATCTGATTTTAACAAAAAAAAAAAAAAAAAACACAAAATAAGAAATCGTGAGATCAAACAGCTCTCAACCTCCTTACTCTTCCATGTTCCTCTTTTCTAACAACAGATTCTCCCAATTTCCACTCCGCCGCCGCATCAAACAACCAGCCACACCCGATCATGGCCGTGAGTATTTTTTTACCCCCATTTTTCATAATCTATTATTAATCATATGTTAGAACATTTCTCAAATTATGATATCATATTTTTATTATAACATTTTTTATTAAAAAAAAAATTCCTACTTAAATTGCTATATTTTAATTATTTCTAAAATTTTGACAAAACAAATATTTGTTTGAGATTTTAAAAGTTTAAAAATTATTATTATATGTAAATTTATTTTGAATATTTAGAAGTAACGTCGGTAGAACATTAATAAATTCTCAAAATCTATTGAGAATTGAAATAAAAATTTATTTTGAATATTTAAAAATAATAATTACAGTAAAATTTTGTTTAAATATAAATTTTAAGAGTAATTACAGTGATAATTTATTTTAAATATTAAAAAAATAGTGATTGTAGTCCAAAATTTATTTAGTTATAATTTTTATAGTTAAAATGATAATTTATTTTAAGTAATAATAATTACAATCAAAACTCTAATTTAACTTTAGTTTTTTTTTTTTTTTGTAAGTATTTAATTAATACTAGTTTATAAATTTCAATCTAAATATATCAAGTATTAATTCATAATCGGTGGATTTAAAAGTAAATATTCGATTAAATGTCAGGGGGCAAAATCGTCATCTCACGTTCCGAAATTCGGGAATTGGGACACCGACGACGTACCGTACACCATCTGTTTCGAGAACGCCAGCGAACTCCGAGCCGCCGGCATCACCTTCGATCCCAACGATCCCGACACCTACCCGCCGGAGATCTTCGCGCCGGCACCCTCCGCTGCCGCGAATCACAAATCAACTCCTGCCGATCGACGCAGGCATCGCGGTCAAGCCGCCACGCACGACGGCGGAAAACACCAGCAGCAGCGGCGGACTCGCGAAGGGGGAGCGATCGCGAGCTTCGGATCGGAGAAATTGAACAGCGAGAGAAGCAGCTCTGATAACGCGCTTCTGAAGGAGCGGAAACAGAGTAGGAGGAAGAAGAGTAATGAGAATGGAGTGGAAGGAATCGGTAGATCAGCCCCGGCGGTGGGCGGAAACCCTAACCCTAACCCTAAGTCTCGGCGGATCAATGAGGGTGAAATGATGGCGTCGGTGCCGAAATTTGGGAGCTGGGAAGCGAGGGATCCGAAATCGGGAGATGGATATACGACGGTTTTCAATAAAGTGAAGATAGAGAAGCAAATTGCGGCTTCAAAACCTAAGGCCGTTCCGCCATTGATGAATCAAACCAAGCAGCCTATTGCTCGAACGACGACGACGACAACTACTTCTACTACTCATGGATCGACTTCATTAGCTTCCAAGGTAAAAACATCCACCTATAGGTTTTTTTTTTTTTTTTTTTTTTTTTAATTCTTAATTTATCTTTCACATATTTTTTCTTGGGTACAAAAAATTAAAGCACTAAATTAAAAAAA
>JBBMEG010057466.1:41200-52839 GCA_037832605.1 Cyclanthera cordifolia
TTTTTTTTATAAATTTAAATTTAGTTTATAAAAAGAAAAGTGATATCATTTCTTTTGTCCTTCTTTTATCCATTTAACTTATTAAATCTATATCAATTTAATAATTAAAGGTTATATTATCATTTTAGTGATTGACATTTATTTCATTACAATTCCAACCTTTTCAAAGTCCTATTTTATTTTATTTTTTTAATTGATTATATACCGATAACTTAAATTTTCAAAATCTAGGTAAAATTGATTCTCAACATAAATTTGAAATAAATATCAATTAAAATTGATTCAATTATATTATTAATTTTAAAATAAATAAAGAAAAGATGTGAACATATTTTAAAATTTATAAACAAGAAGGTAGTTTGTTAAAAACAAATTAACAAAAATTTTCAATGGCTGAAAATCAAAACTAAACAAACTTAGAGGTTCAGCAATCAAATTTATATATAAAAGTTGAGAAAAAAAAAGATATTTTTAATAATTTGTATAATTTTCAAAATTAAAGAGATTCTTATTTTTTTCAAAATGATAGGAATGAAATTAAATTTATTATTATTAATTTATTTTTGCAATAATAAGAATAAAATTCGTTGTGGATCATAGGTATTTTCGATAAAAAATATTACCAAATTTGACGTGTTTGAATTGATTGTAATTAGTGGAAGTTGTTAATAACATCATATACATCTCTATTTTAACATAAAAATTTGAATTATATATATATATATATATATATATATATATATATATATATATAAATAAAAGAAAAATGCTTGCTAGCAACAAATTAGGATTGATTGCTCAATGAAACAACTTAATTACAAACAATTACATACCAAATTCAAGAACTGCTATATATATATATTGATTAATTTGTACATGCAAAGCATAAGAACTAATTACATTACAACTAACAACCAGATTCGAAAGAGATTAAGAAGAAGAAGAATTAGGTTAGCTTAATTAATTAGTTCATGAGATCACCTATTCTTTCTTCTTAGATTCCATAATTACTGGAAGTAATTAATTAACAGAAAGCTTTCAGATTAATCTTCAATAATCCCAACCTCCCCAGATTCTTTCCCCTATAAAACTCACTATCCATCTCACCGGCCCTTTCTCCGCCTCTTTCTCGCCGCCGCCGTTTCCCGTCGCCTCCATCTCCGTCAGCGTCGGCTCTTCTTCATTCGACCTTGGTTCCGACCCTTTCCCGGAATCCGACCCGAATCCTAGCCCGGTACTCTTCTTCTTCTTCCTTTCCTTCCTATTGCTCTTTCCGGCTTTGGTCTGAGCCAGTTTTTCTTCATAAGCGTCGATGATTGAGTGAATAAGCTGCCGATTCGGAGACGAGTCCCATCGGACCCAGTAGCTCGTGTAGCACCGGAAACAGCCGCAGGAGAAAACCGGCGGGTGATCGGAACCGCTCTTTACGGCGGTGGAGGGTTTCGGTTGGGCAGCCTTGCCGCGGTGGCCGGAGCAGTTGTTGACAGCGGAGGAGATGAGGTAAGCCAGAACCTCTCGGTCGTCGGGGGAGAGCGCCGCCGCGAGGGTGAGGATGGCGGCGGGGAGAAACGAGAGATGGTCGGAGATGATCGGCGGCGATGGATGGACCGTTCCTCTTCTCCGGTAGAGCTTCTTCATCGGAGATTACAAAAAAAAAATCCAAGTCGACTGCGCAGATTCCAAAAATCAGAGAGAGTGAGGGAAAGGATTGATTTATCAAAAGTTGCAAAGATCTTATCGAAGTGTTTGCGCGTGATAGAGCGTGGGGACAAAACGCGAGTGTGGCTTCGAAACGATACTGCTACAACTGCAATGGCAATGCATGGTGCTGGGAAATATTTCAATGGAACGCGGGAATTTCAGTACACGTAGTACAGCCCTGATTGATGAACGATCGTACGGTAGAGATTCTTGATTTTGAAGGCAGTGGGGGCCCACACAGATGGGTTAGAAAGGTGAAGTGGTCGTAATTTTTGTACGATTTTTCATCTTCCGGTTCGGACCGGGTGTGAGCCGATTTCCCGTATGCCAAGTCAGAGTCGAGGGAGTCTCTCTCTCCCCCTTTTTCTACTTTCCCTTTATTTTTTTCTTTACATGTAGAAAATAATTTTGTGATAAATTATAAACTTTGTATTTATGGAGCGAAGAAAGTTAGATTATCTAGACTAAAATTCTTATATTTTAGACAAATATAAAGTTTAGTCGTGTAATTTGAAGAAACGAAATTTAGTTTATATGATTCTATAAAACTTAAAAAATAGATCATATTATTAATAATTCATAGGCGAATCAAGTACATAAAAGTATTAAATGATATATTTTTTGTCCAATCAACTGCTTATTTCACTCCTTATTTAAACTCATAAATAACTAACTTTTACGTAGTTTATTAAATAACAATTACGAATACATAAGTTATTTTTTAAAATTTATAAAACTTGAAAGACTAAATTATTAAATTATAGAGACTAAATTGTTGTTTCCAAATCACAAGTTTAAAGTATAAAATTTTAAATTGTAGATATTAAACTCTAACTTTCATAATAATCATAAACACCTAATTTATAATTTACCCGACTTTTGTTATCTTCTCATATACCTCAATTTATGATTTTCGATTTGTAAGTAGATCATAAGAGTAGCTAGTTTAATCACATGATAATTTAAAGATTAAAATATCACTTTGATTCTTAGATATTGAAAATTGTTCCATTTCAATTAATAAATTTTCAAAATATCTAATTTTAGTCTGTCCGATTTTGGTATCTATACTTTGATGTTTGTCTGAATTTAGTTCCTGTACTCTTAAAATGCTCAATTTTGATATCTAGACTATCCACAAAATTTTACTTATAGTTAAATGAATTTTCCCATATTTCTTTTGCTAGAAGTTAAACTATTCAAATTTCTGATATCAATTTGAAAAAGAAAAAAAAAAGAAAAAAAAAAAGAAAAAAAAAAAAGAAAAGGCAAGCTAAAAGGCAATTATTATATGATCTAGCCCAAAATAAAAGGCAAACTATTTAATACAAGAACCAACCAACACACAACTCTAATAAATAAAAAACCACCAGTGTATATTTCCTAAGAACAAAACAATAGTTGCAATAACTGTCAAAAAAAAAAAAAGAAAAAAAGAAAAGAGAAAATCATTTGGAACTGGATTCTCTTAAACTTCTTCCATATTTTACAATGAAGTTACTAGGTTCACAATATTTTGAACATACATACAGTAAAAGCACTCAAAAATATATTTTATAATTAGCTGAATTATGCTCAAGTTGGCGAGAACAGCGCCCTAATTGACAGTATGAAAAATGTTTATCTCAATAAATATAATAGCTCAACAGACAATGAGTATGATTCAAATCCTCTACATCTAATTGTTGTTGAAAAAAGTGTTCATGTGAAGCTCAATTTGCACCAACATACATAGAAGATTTCTCCATTTTTGAAAAATACAGAAAACTTCAGCTTCAAAATTAAGAACTACACTTGACCATTCACCACGGTAGAAAAGCGTGGAGGGATTAATAGTGATTAAATACTTGTTTGAGAATTGATGTCAGTAAAGGTTGAGTAATTAATTACTTTTTTGAGAATTGATGTTACTAGTGGTTGAGTGATATGTTTGATGTGAAATTTGATGGAGTGGTTTGATAGGTTTGGGGACCTTAGGGTATTAAAGAATAGTAGAGGGACTTAAAGGGCAATTGGTTAGAAAATTAGTTAGGGAATTTGGTTTATAAATAGGAGGGCATGAATAGGAAAGGATCAATGAATTGTATGTGAATTTGGGCTTGAGAGATGTCAAGATTTGGCAGGTTCCAAGTATATCAAACTACTTGATTTATCGTGTATTCGTTATAAACGTTAATAAGAAGATTCGGGTTTTATCATGTTTGATAAGTGGGTTAAAAATGATTGTTTACTACCAAATACAAACGAGTAGTTTTTTAAAAAGTCATGGTTAATCACTCATCTTCCACAAAAAACAAACATATCCAAAGTAGAAAAAGAAGGAAAACTTTGCAATTTTTGTTCATTGAAATTTAGAACAAAAATCTCAACTCATGTATTTCTAACTAGAACAATCCAATATATAATTCTATCTTGATGGAAATACAAAAATACTTTTTTATAGTGCCTATTTTTTTAGTCTCAATCTCTTATATCAAAACAAAGCTTGGCCTCATCCCATGGACCATTGATCACAAACTTAAATTCTTGAATTCGTATGAGGCAGAAAGGACAAACTACAGTAACAAAAATCAACACACTCGCCAACAATATGAAAAGCAAGTGGTGTAAGAAATAAACATACACCAGAGTAACCGTCATTAAACCCAATGAAAACAAGAGATGCAGATGAAGAGAATACTTCTTAATAGAGTAAAAAACCAGAGGAGCAAAAAGGAAAATTTGCAAGGAGAACAACATTTATAGCGAACACATGCAACCAAGATGGAAGACGTGAAGCAATAAGAACAGAGGCCACAATAGAAGCATTTAAGGAAATGCAACTTGTTAACCTTGGGTTCTTAAGATCCCCGGGAGCTCAAACAGTGGAACCCGAGTAGTCGTGTAGAGAGAGATGGAGGATTATAAGTGAAACAGTCAATACCCAAATGGAATCTGAGCTAATGAATCTAGTTAGAGTTTGGTAGATGGGTGCCAAGGCATACAACCCGGTTTCGAAAAAGGATATATTGAGAAAATAGTGCAAGAGAAGGCTTAGTGAGAGTGTGTTTTCAGTGAAAAGAAGAACTAGGAATCCTGAACCAAGAAGACCAACGTCTATAAATAAGAGGGAATTCTCATCAAGAGTCAACCTAAGTGTGTATGTCCAAACCAGGCCAACAAGGGCAACGATGCACATATATTCAGATATGGAAACAGAGTCCAACATTACCTTTAGGATATCTCTTTTGACAACGTTGGCATTCATGACAATATCTTCAAGAAAACACTCGCCGGTGTAGTTGTCATCAGACCCGGGTTGCATCCCTCCACATGCCACTTTTCTCCACTTGGGTTGAGTGGGACAACTGCCTTCGTTGGTGCTAGAATCCATTGCAAACCAAATGACCTGTTAACATTAGAAGTGTTGAGCTGAAGTTTCCAAATGCAAATGAAAGTCAAGATCCATATACTAAGACGTCAGATTCCATAAGAAATTCAATTGTGTTTGCTTAGAAGGCCAAACAATTCCACAAGCAAGTAAAAGCTCATTCCAAATATAATAACTAAAATTCATAACTAGATCAAGTTTTCTTCCACCTATTACAATTAGGGATGCATTCTTCTTAACCCTTTTGGCTTCTGTGGGTTCCTTGCCTCATTTTTCATATGATCAATGGAATATGTTTCTTATAAAAAAAAAAAAATCAAATATCAAGGTCAGAAATAAACTCAGTGTGTAGGAATAAATTCTATAGTTCTATCATTTGTGCAAAAAGTTTCAAATCACAACATTGTGGAAAATCAAATATGTGGGGTTTATTTTAACCCCTATGAGCTAATTTAACTCCTCCACAAAAAGGAGTTAAAATTACTCCTCCATCGAAAGGAGTTAAATTAACTATTCATAAATATCGCATCATTCATAAATAACAAAACTCTCCTACAACTCTTCTACAAACAATCACGTCCAAACAAACTATTATTATAACTCCTCTACAAACAAACACATTCAAACGAGCTAATATAATACCTCATTTACTAACTCCTTGTCAACTTCTCAACCAAACACCTTTGATGGAGGGTTTCTGCTGGGTGTGAAGCTAAAAGGTCCACACTTAGAATTTCTCTCTATGCATTTCCCAAAGTCCATCCAACCCATTGATAAGCCATAGCACCCTGTGCAGATGAAGTTAACCTATCATTTGATTACAATCACAAGCCAATCCATGTTAATATTAAAAAGGCCTATAGAAATGTCCCTCGCTAGAGATTCCAATCACTAATCATAGTTTTATCACAATCAATTTGATCCCACCTTCACAGTATAACTATATATGTTTGCAAGCATCTTCTTAGAAGTTCTCAAATACGCACATGGATGATTTTTTATTCATCTGATAAGAACTGGAATCTTTATTAACGAACCATCCAAAATTGAAAACAGAAAAAGAATAAAAAGGAAATAGAAAACGATTAAGATCTACCCAGCAGCCATGAACTTAATGATATGAGATACAAAACATCCATCATCAAAGTATATGAACCTGAAATCAAAAGAGAGCAAGTACACACCAAACCAGTAGCATTCAACAATTACCATGAGCGTGTTTGAATAAAGATTTCAATCATTAATAAGGCATCATCAAGTACATTAGGCTGAAACACAATATAGGCAGACTGGACACTACAAATCCATCTTAAAAAGAAAAAGAAAAAGAAAAAGAAAAAGAAAAAGAAAAAGAGAGAATGAAACAAACCTGTTATTTGTGCTTTCTTTTCATACATTCATTTCTTCAAATACCCTATTGTGTGTTAGAGATTCAGGGAAGCCAAGAATTGCCAGAAAGATCGAAATGGAAGAGAAGGGGGAATTCGAGCGGCTCGAAAGAGGGAGAGATTGATTCAGATGAAGGAGCTGCGACTGAAGATTGGCGTGATCTCATGAGAGAAATGAATGGAGACAAGAAGAGAAGAAAACACAGTGGCGTGCCGGTGAGGGTGTACGGATGCGGCCAGACATATCGTGGAGAGAAAGCGAACGAGCTTAACTTGATTTAAGCACTTGTTTGAGATCATATCGTGGAGTGGACATTCATAAAAAGGGATTTTTCATCTATACCAAATAATAATAATAATAATAATAATAATAATAATAATAATAATAATAAATGTTGTATAACAAAATTTTAAAAACAAATTTATCGTTTATAAATTAACCAAAATATCATTACCTTCGATAGTTGAACACGTAATTTTAATCACTAGTTTAACTTCATCTAAATAGCGTTTAATCTAGTTGATAACTTTCTACCAATAATTTAATTGATAGATTAATTCAGTTCGCTGACTCCTATCCGTTTGTGAAACAAGGAATAAAATTAAATTTTTTTAAAAACGAATGAAAATTATTACATAAGAATAAGAATAAAATTAAATTTTTTTAAAAACGAATGAAAATTATTATATAAGAATTGGAAAGTCTGCTCCCTCTCGAAATCTCAGAACCTCGAGTATACTGAAGTAAAAAGGTTGGATTTCAAAAAAAAAAAAAAAAACTAAAACTAAAAATGGATTTTAATATAGTTAATTTAGTACTAGCCTTTCTCAAAAAAAAAAAAAAAAAAAAAATTAATAAATAAAAATTAAGTACCCGCCGACTATTTCTTGTTGGCCTATAAAAGCAACAGACTCATCCTCCTTTAACCGATCATTTGAGCATCAAGAGTTGGAAAGTATGGCCGATCTGGTTTATCCTTCATTTACGTTTATAGGATCTGGGCGTTTTGCTCCAGGTATTGTATTTAGATTCTGGTTTTGATCGTTTTCATTTCTGTTTTCTTAGATTATAGTTATTGGTGTTGATTCTTCATAAACGATTCGTTCAGGTCGATTGATCATTTATCTGTTCTTCGACATTGAGTTTACAATTTCTAAAGTTCGGAGCCATAAGAAATTCGCCTGATCATTATGCATTTTTCTAAATCTCTCTTTCGTTTCTTCTTTTGATCGCAGCTTACATTAAGAGCACTTTTCTTTTATACTGTAGATTCTTGTTATCTGGATAATCAGTTTGATTACTTTACTAATTATTCGGTTCTTGATACGAATACATTGGAGGATATTCAAACTTTGCTTCTGAATACGTCGTCGGCATGTCTTTCTTCGAAATCGATAGCAGTTAACGTCGATTGCTGTACATACTTGTAAACCTCTCTTTCGTTTCTTCTTTCGATAACAGCAAGCGCCTTGCATTCAGAGCACCAAGGAGCGTCGCATTAGGTATAGGATGATTTATTTTGAAAAATCTGGACTAAATCATTTGGTTATCTTCTTTAATAAATTGATCTGTTACTTGATATGGGAAACAAGTTCGAGGAGGTCATTCGACGATGCGTGGCTTTATTGAATACTGATGGATAAGAAAAATCAAATGGTGCACTTTTCTTGTATATTGTTCAAATTCTTGTTGTTTGTGTGAGTAATATATTTTCATTTCTAGATTATCGGTCATTCTTTATTAATTTAATAGATTCTTGATAGAGATACGGAGGAGGATATTCAAATTTTTCTTCTGAATTTATAGCAGATAACGCTGATTAATGATGGGATAAGAAGAATCCTTCACAAAAAAAAAGAAAAGAAAAGAACAATCGTAGTAGATTGAAGAAATTCGAGGGATTGCATTCATAAGAAATTGGCTTGTTTCATTAGGTATTGAATGATTTACATTGATTTTGGACTAAACCTTTCGATTAGTTTCTTTACTAATTTTGATCGATTGTTGATAGGGAAAAAAAAAGAAGGAAGAATTGGTGGGCTGATTGATGAATCTTGGTGAAACAAAAAGAGAAGTCCAAGAAGTTCAATTTGATTTGAAAGTGTGTAGGATTGTTGTTGGGATGCAAACAAAGTATGTCATATTGGTTAGAATAGGGAGAAGACCATAAGTATATGAGTGATGACAAATATCGAAACCTTTTGAGTGAAACTAAAGACGAAGTCAGTCATGAAAGTGGTTGCTCAGAATAGACAATATTATATCTATTGTCTCTTCATCCATTGTAATGTGGACCTTTGCCATGACAGGTGCGCTTGCTTGGCAAGTCTTAACCCCAACTTCAATAATATTTTCATTTTTTGTGTTTAGAGGAGGAGATGGTACGGGCTTCTTATTCATTTTTATTTGCCCGGCTCTCCTCCTCTTTTTTTCCTCTTTCGTGTCTATCTCTCCCTTTCTTTACTGTTTGATAAATTATTAACTTATATTTGTTTAATTAAGTTATTGAAATAATTCATGTAATTATTCCCTTTTGTAATCACATATTCTTTCTGATAAATAAAATAATTATTTCTTTTTTTTCCCATCTGTCATGGTGTTATGTTTATGTTCCCATCTGTCATTAATATTCAGATAAAGAGCTTAGATATCCGAAAGTTCAACTAGACTTTAAAAATATATGTAGTTATTATAATAATAATTACTTAAACTCAAATAAATTTTATAAAAAATACCTCTAAGTGATATAACTACGTCTAAGTGATGATATATGTGAATTATGGTTATAGACTTAATTACACTAAGCCAATAATTTTATAAAAAATTATTTTTTAGATTTTATCAAATTATAAAAATTATATTATATTTTTTGAAATCATAGATTTTAAATTATAAATTTTTCCAAATCATAAATACTAAAATCTAAATTTTTAAGACATAGATACCAAAGTTAAACTTTATTCAAATCAGAATTAAATTTATAACTTACTCCAAAAATAAACACTTCATTAATATAATGCAATCTAAAATGAACCCAAAATGCACATTTTTTTTATGCATACCAAAAAAAAAAAAAAAAAAAAAAACTAGTAACAATCAATAGAAAAAAGGGGTTGTTGACAATACACACTTGACAAGAGCAGAGTTCCAAAATCACACGGAACAAACAGTAATTATGAAACTACGAGATATCTTCTTCTAATGTTTATGAATCGGAATAAAACATTCTTAAATTGAAAAAAATAAAATAAATTATAGGGAGAAGAGAGATTTTTAAATTTTAATTTCCGCCCAAAACGGTTCGGACCACCAGGGAGACGCCGATCCAAGAGATTGCTTGATGGAGGGTGTTGGTGGCCGACTCGGGCGTTCCTCGACTCGCTACGGACCGGCGACGGTTTTCACTGGGCCGGTGAGGAAGTGGAAGAAGAAATGGGTGGTCCACGTCTCGCCGTCGACCGCCGCGTCCACCAACCATTCCCACTCTCAGCGCCTCACTAACACAAATACCGTTACCGCCAATGGCACCGCCACCGCTGCTAGTTACGCTTCGCATCTTTTGCTTTACAAGTGGACGCCTACCACTCTGAGTCTCAACAACGCTGGAAAAGAGCACATCCCACCGCCGATGACCGAGGAGCCTCCTCGCCGGAAAGTCAAATACATTCCGGTACCCGCTTTTTTTTGTTTTTTTAATCTGTTTGATTTATCTGGGTTCGTTGATTTGGTAGTATAATTGACTGCCCTTTTGGTTATGTACTTGTTGCTAAATGTTAGGGCTTGCTCCTCTTGCTCGTTGTGGCACCCTTTTTATTAGTCCTCCCAGCAAACAAATGTTAGGGCTATTTTTCACTATCTTCACTTCTCCAACATATTCTAATTGTTTAGCCAATCTAGTTTCTCTCAATTGGTTGAATAAAAGGTTAGAAGTTCAAATGTTCGCCTAGTGTCTTTTGTGCTTGCTCAACTTCCTTTCCTCTGTGGTCTCTCAATTGGTAATCTTGAAAACCAAATGAAAAGAGTTAGACAATTATTTTTTAAAAATAGCTAAGGTCCGTGTAAACTGACCAACTAATAGATATCAAAAATTAGATTTGGTAGTGGACTAGCAGAGATTAAGAATAATAATATTAATAAATGACACAAAATTTTAAATAGGGTGTCCCTGTCTGAAATTAAGAATAATAATAATAAATGACACAAAATTTTGATTGTCAGACACGTGTCCGGAAGTATCGATGTTGGAGATGTGTCTAACACGGATGCTTCATCAAAATATCCATGCTTTCTAATAGTAGGACTATTAGATGTGATTAAATTCTTTGCAATTAAGTAAATGATTTTCCCTTTATTTTTAAGACCACCCCATATTGAGCTTTTTTTAGTTTTCTTCCGTATATAATTAGTACATATATTAATAAAAAAGGTTAGAGAGAAGCATAAACTTTCTCGAGTTCAGATAGGTTAGGGGTTTGGGAAAAGTGCATTTATTTGTCTGCTTCATGTGCAGATTGCTGTGTTAGAGGAACAGAAAAACCAAGCTGAAGCTGCTTATTATATAGTTGAAGATGAAGCTAACAATTCAAATACCAAGGGTCAGCTTCAAGACGAGAAACCGAATATTAATGATGTGCCAATGGAGGAAAGTCAGGTTATATTTTGTCCTCGAGATTTCTTTCCCTCTGCAATATTTTTTCGATACATGTGAGTGTATGTGTCAGTGACGTGCATCTTGACTATTCTCATGTGACTTACCTCTTGACCATACAACATATTCTCCCGTGACATACATCTTGATCTTGATCCTACCAGTGTTTTAAAAAGCCTAAAAAGGCGTGCCTCAACTCAAAAAAGTCTCAGGTTAAATGTTGGCACCTCGCCTTTAAAAGACCAGGCACATATAGAAAAGTCTGAAAATCATGTACGCCTTTCATGAAACCCTCAGACGTGCAAGTCTCGCGTCTTGGAGGCTTTTTTAATTGTTTAAAATCTAAGCAAACCGGTAATATTTTACTTGTTTTTCTCTATTTATTTTTTGAATTTCTAATTCAATCAACAATTACTCAAAAGGTTTATTTAAAAAAACAATTAAAACCAAAATTGTCTAACCCTAATCACCAATCAACTTCTCTGTTCTCTTTATTTATAGCATAGGCAATGGAGTGGATAAATATGTAAT
>JBBMEG010057467.1:0-15327 GCA_037832605.1 Cyclanthera cordifolia
TACAATACAAACAAATATATTGCACAATAAATTTCTAATTTATTTTAAAACTCTATATTTTTTGGAGAATTAATTTGTCCCTTTTGGATATAACAATTTGTTCACCTCTCTACTACGTACACCATATTCGATATAAAAATTCGATTCTTTAAACAGTCATAGACATAGATTCTTATTTATATGCATGAATTAATAATTTCATTTTAAGATAATCAAATAAACATTTCAAAACATTTTTAACTTTATTCAAATAAAAACGAACAAAATGACCGAAAGCCCCTTACCAAAGTAGTTAAAATAGTTAAGGTGTTGGAAAGCCAAAATCATGCAAAAACAATTCCAAGTAAAATAACATGCTCTTAATAAAAATATGCTAGAAAAAAGACATAAAGAAACTAAGGACACTTTGCCAACGTCTAGTTAACTATCTTGATAAAGTCTATGTTTATCATCTGGGAAACCATAAAAATTAAGGGCGATTATAGCGCAATACAGCCTATAAGAACCCCTTCAAAGTACCGATAACTTATGATTATTTACTTTTATTTGGCGTAATTTCTTCCTATTTTAGTTGACTATTGTGCTTAATTCTATAAAATGTGATTCATTTGATTTTAGTGGTAATTGCCTTAAAATTGCTGAAATTAGGGTCTAGTTCACATGTAACAAGAGAAAAAAAAAAAAAAAAAAAAAACACAATGGCTAAATACAAAAAAAAAAAGAAAAAGAAAAAGAAAATAATAAAACCCCTACTTGCGACATAGAGGGAAGATTCAGTTTTTATGTTAATATTATTTATTTCTCTTCTTAATGTGCAGAAAAATAAAGGAAGAAAGGAGATGATCTTCTTACTTGTGTAGTTGAGGAGAAAAAGAAAAACTCAATTTTTTTTGATTTTCCTCTCCATAAGAAGAAACAGAAGTGAAGAATTTCACCCAAAAAAAAAAAAAAAAAATTCAATTCCATTATTTATTTTTTTAATGATTCTTCTCTTGAACAATTTTTGTTGTTCTTTGGTTATGTGAATTAGCTAAATTTCAATTTCTAATTTACAAATAGGTTAGATCAATTGTAGTTTTGTGAGGTTTTGATTAAATAAATTTTATTTCAATTCAAGAATTTATTGTTTCTTGTTCTTATTTTGATATGATTTTGTGATAGGTATAAATGTCTCAAATGATTATTCTAAAGTAAAAGATTGGCTTATGTATGCATAATTGTAATTACAAATTATACAGTTAATTGATTTACAGATATCTCAATTACTAAATTTTGGTTTAGTCGTCCTGATTGTTTTAAATGTTATTGTTTAATTGGGTATGAAATGCTATTGTGGCAAATCGATTGTACAATAAGTTTTGAGTTTGATGTTGAGTCAAAGTCAATAAACTTACAATTGCTTATTTTGACTTTTTCAAATAGTTAGACAAATTTCTTTAATGTAATAAATTTAAATTATGTTTTTATCCCATGCTCAAGATTGTAATTGGATTAAATCGAATTCTTGAATTAGATTTTTTTTCTTCGTATAATTGTTTGTTTTATTAAAGTTTAATTCGAATTTTGTTCAAACACAAAAACCTTCCTTTTTATTTGTTTTTAACATTGAGAAATTAATCTATAGGATTCGACCTAGTTTCACTTAGAATTATAAATCGGTAATTTATTTTGACGGACTTTGAGAACCTGACCAAGTATAGTATACATATTCAATAGCCACAACATACAAGCAATACATGAAATACAACTTGAGAAACAACCTAACACCGCAATCAGTTGGATTATGAAGTATGTTACATGACTCGGAATAACGAAACGCTAATAGATTGGATATGATTCAATTGTGAGGACCTCTAGCATTCACCTTATCGTTAAGTGAACATACGAGACTGATCTAAGGGAGGCTCGAGAAACTAAGTTTTAACATACATAAGGAAATGGGTACTAATGTCACTAGTCCAAGGGAGCCATCAACTCGACTTTCAATGTGTGTACGCATATCCCGCATACTATAGCAACAAGACAAGTGTCCGCCTGCAGAAACTAAGCTGATCAAGTTGCACATGCCTAATAGAAAATACGCACACATGCACTTAACACGGTTGGTGGATGGCCTCACAAGAAATTGCGACAGCTCGTCCACATCAATCGCCTAAAGTAACATCCACTTATATAGTAGGCCAAGACCTCGTTCTCAATAGATGTTAGACTAGGCTGTGCATAAGGTGACATGAACCATCGCATCCCAGCGATTGAGGTGGCACACCATGACATCCTCAACTATGAGGGCGTCATAAACCATCGCATCCTCTACAGCCTCTAAGTGATGATATCCTAATAAAACAAACTAAGAATACTACATTCTCAGCCTTCACAAATTATACAACTGTTGGGAATTATGGGATAGGTGCATGCATTTAAACGCGGTAGAAGCGTGTGAATAATAAAAATTTCACATTAACTAATCTAATTAATTAACTTTAGATTAATCCAATTAATCTACATGCAATTTACTTTAGGTGATTGACATGTTGTAAATAAAACTCGTCTTGGTTGAAGCTTATGATCAATTCTGGAGGGTCTTTATGCGGGAGAGGATCACAATCAAATCCCTGAACCTACTGAAAAGGATCACGATCAATCCTGAACCTTCTTAATTAGTCTCCTTCAATCTTCTAGGTTATATCTTCTATGCTCTAGTGAGTGCTTGGTGGGAAGTTTTTTAGAGAAGAAAGCTTAGAAGTAATTTTCTCAGGAGAAAAAGAGAACTCAATTGCATAGAGATTTCTCTATGTAAGAATTTGGTTACTCTGAATTGAGTGGGATGGGAAGGAAGACCCTCTTAGACCTCTATTTACAGTAGAAAGTGAATCTTTAAATTATAAAAATATAATATCTTTTAATATTCAATAATAAAAGATATTAAGAAAAATCAAAGATTTTTCCATCCCAATTTAAATTAGTTTTATTTATTTTTAATTGATCTTTATCCAATAAATCTCAACTTCATAAGATATCCAATATATTATAATAAATAAATCTCTACAACTAATATATATATCCAATATATTAATTTTTCTACAAATAATAGTTATCTAATAATTATTAATTCAATTAATATGTCCAACATATTTAATTAATATTCTCCGTTTAATAATTATCCAATAATATTAAACAAATATGTCTAACATATTTATTAATTCTGCTTTAAATAATTAACCAATAATTACTTATAACTTTTTAAATATGTCAAACATATTATTAGTTGAGTTATCTCAATAATTATCTAATAATTATTTGTAATTAATTTATCTTTTATTAATATTTATCCAAAATATTTAATTAATATATCCTATATTAATTAGTTAAGTTTATCCATTAAACTAAACACTCTTATTAATTATGTCCAACATAATTAATTTGTAAATTTGAACTCTTCAAATTCATTCTCTAATAAAACAGTTTACCAGCAATTGAGCTAGTTTGGAGATCGGTGGACCTATAGATTGGAAACTATAATGCTTTGGGATCCAATCCCTGCTCGTTAACATCAGGCTTATTCCACTAAAGGCATGTGCTGAACTCTCTCGCACTATAGGACAAATTAACGTCCACAGATATAATCGATCATCTGTCATATGATCCTTCGTAATTCACAATTAGGACAAGAAATCTGATCTACCCCTGTGATTACATCTTAAGCGCCACTGATTCCTCTAATGAACAAGTTGTTTATAGTTAGACTATAAATCAGTGTCCTCTCGAGGAAATGAGAGGCGGGAACCCTTTGTTCAAGTCCTAGAATCAATTTCTTCTTGTGACGATGCGTTCCCAGCTATTCACTACGACAATTCCTAATGTGAGAGGCTTATTGACCCAATGTTGTTTGACTGGTCTCACCCATGCACATCAAAGGACGCTTTCATAAAGCAGGAGTTCGGAACCCACTCAGGATTAAGATCACATCGACATACAATCATCCTTAGCGAAGTAGTTGATACGAGTCTATATCGGAATTACTAGCTCGATCATAAAACTTCTGGTCCAGCCATATGCAAAATCTCCTTTTTGCGTAGGCGCCCCCACTCACATGCTCCACGTGAACAACCAAGATCAGGTTGTTTGCAACTATTGCAAAGCAGACTGCACCCACTGTGTTACCAGGACTTAGGCACGCTAGCCTTAGTCCATATACTGTAGACAATTTAGGTTATTAACTTGGAACTAGACCCAATTTTATGCCTCACATACTTGACCAAGTGTTCATATTAATAACTAAGGGTTTATCAACATTAATCCAATTAATTCGATAAGGTTGAATGACGGTTGAATATTAAAAGTGCAAATTTATGAAAATAATAACTTTTATTAATAACTGAAAATGACATTAAATGCTCGTTTTTTAAATATACAAACTACTAAGTCTTTAGAGCACAACCCCCAACAACAACATGATGAACAATAATCGCAAACCCCCGAATTGGATACTACTTAAACAATAGATCATAATTAACTCACATGCTAGTATTCAGGCAACAGATATACATGTCATCATAGTAAGATATGAACCATCAACAAACTTTGAAGATAACCAAGACTCTCTAAATTCTACATGTTAAAACTATATAGTCAAAGCATTCATCAGAATCAGTACATCACACACACACACACACACACACACACACACACACACACACATATATATATATAAAGCATAAAATTAACTATTAATAGTACATGATCCACATAACTCGAGGCAAGGAGTTAATAACTGAGTAATTACAAAACAATGTTCGCAAAAGCTTCAAACATATATAGAAGCCTAAATATATCAACTTAAAAAAATACATATAGTAAGACCATAATTAGGTCAATTAAGCTAATAAAAAAGGTCAGAGTCAAGAAATTACCAATGAGCATGAAAATCAGTGTTGGCACTCAAAATAAGGTAGATAGGAACGTGGCTCAATTGTGGGCAATGCATGACAAGCTTAATTGAATCAATGTTTATTGGGATAAATATTAATTAAAGAGAATTAGTGGAGTTTTTGTTACTTGGAGTAGCTTTATTGTTATCCATGAGCAGATGATTCAAACTGTTAGTAGAGCTTTTGTTGTTGATTCCAAGAAGTTGGCTTGTAAGTACGAGAGTTTGTTCATCACTTTTTTGGTTGAGCATGTTTGTTAAGTGGTGGTTGTGTTTTCGACTTTTATGTGTTTGATTGTTAAAGAGCATAACCAAGTTGAAAGTTGTTGACAAGCTTCGTGTTGCTTAGAAGGATAGCATGGAGTTCCTAGTCATGACTATGTGGCGGGTTCTATATTATTAAATTGCTTTAGTTCATTTTCTTAAGATTTTGTTCCAGTTTTTGCTGATGCTTTCAGTTGATGTTTCAGTTTGATAAAAGAGTTGAGGTTTTGGGCACGGTGGTGTTGTGTTGGAAATTTATTAGTTCTCAGAGTTCATTTCTGCACTTCAGTGTTTTTTTGTTAAGCTGAAGATTTGCCATTGATGTGTTTCCCTATCTTGTCCTTTTGAAAGGTTTAAAGAGTTTTGGCTTCATGTGTTGTAAGATGTTTGCTGGAAGTTAACTTTTTATAGAGTGCTAACTTTAAGGAAGCTTGTTTGGTTGGTTAGAAAAGTGATCTGGATTTTTGTTGAGTTGATGGTTTGAAAGTTTGTGCTTGTTCTCAATTGTGGGAATGGTGTTAGAGTCGAGTTTGTCTTAGCAGTACTTTATTGTTGAGTTGGAGTTTTGTATGCTTAGTTTTTAATTGGCTTGTACTAGTTGGACTTGGTGTTTGTGGATTGTAGCTTTTGGTTGACTTTGTGTTAGCCCTTCAAAGTTCAGTTTCTTATGGTAGTTGTTGGTTTGTTGCTGTCGTTGATCGTTTTTGGGCAGTTCAAGAGCTCAAGTTGCCGTCGTTGATCGTTTTTGGGCAGTTCAAGAGCTCAGGGTGAATATGGTGTTCAGTGCATTTCACTATGGAGCTTGTTGTAGGGTTGTCACTAGTCTTGAGGTGGTCATTGGTTTTGTTGATTACGAGAGAAGTTAACTTTTGCTAGCTTAAGCGGTTTGCAAAGAGAGTTAAGTTTGGTTCATCATTGAAATCCATGTGTGAATAAGTTATTTTCTGGAAGTTAAGCTTCTAGTTTGGTTTATGTTTCTCGATTGTTTTTAACTATAGGAAGTCTCGTGTCCTTTGAGAGATTTGGTAACTTTCAGAGATTAAAGTTTCTAAAGGAGGGAGTATTGTAACGACCTAAAAATTTTAAGCTTTACTTAAGAATTTGATTTTAGTGGTATTGCTCGTTTTAAAAGTCTAAGCGTTTTGATTTATTAAATCTTTGGTAATTCATACTCAAGGACTAAACTGCTTTTATCAAAAGTTTTGTATTATCTATTTAATTAATTTTTACGTAGGGATTAAAGTGTAATTATATAACTTCGTCTTTTAGCCACCTTGTGTTCAAAAAGTTAAATTGGAAACACAAATCCCAAAAACTCTCACCATCAATCTCGTGCAACTCTCTCTCTTTCCATTTCAATTTTTTATTAAAAAATAACAACTTGCACATTAAGATAATTGTCCTCTCACCATCGAAATCTATGCGAGTTGTTTCCTCCTCTTTGATCTTCTTCTTCCCTGAAATTGAGGTCAAACTGCCAAAATTTCTATCCCTGCCAGAATCCACCATAGACTTTGTAGGGAAGCTTCTATTCGCGCTTAATTTGAACACAACCACATCCTCACTAGGATCTCATGATGCGATTTTTTATGGAGATCGTATGATTAGTTGACATCGATTCTTCTCCCATTGTCTATTTTGAAATAGGAACCCATCCCACTCAGATTAACTAGGTTAATCTTGTTCATCCAAATTCCAATGTTCTATCAATATTGGTTAGATTGATTTTAACGTGAATTGTAATAGCCCAAGAATTCATCCCTCAACTTTAAGGTAAGTTTTTGGACTTACCATGACTCCTAAGAATTTATTTTTGTTTAATTTTGGCTTACAAGTACTAAATTGAGTTAAATCCCGAGAGAGGTAAAAATGAAATTATGAAAAATTAGCTGAAAAGGTCAATTTTAGCCTATGGGCATTTCGAAAAATTTTCAGACAATTTTGGACTATATAAGGACAAATAGCAGGTTTAGGGTTAATCAATGGAGAAATCATTATTTTGTGGAGTTATGTGCCGACAACATCGTTTTCAACATTTTTTAACAATATTTGCGTCACCAATCAGTGCATGTGAAGTCCCACACTGACACAATCATCAGACAATCATTTTCCATGTAGAGTCGTCGACAGCAGCGTCAGAATCCGTTGGTGTCGCCTTCAACCAGTAGGGAACTGTCGCGTGTCACCATCTGGAACACGCCTATATCTTGGAGCTAAGGTATAATCAGTGAGTGTCAACCCTGACAACCGTTGATATCGTGCAGGCCTGTCACCTAATGTATTGCGCCATCATTTCTTAGGTCTGCTCCACGCACTCCGAGCCTTCTATTTTGTTGCTCGAGCCTATCTCTACCGCTAAACGTGCCAGCACCTTCGAACACGAGGGAAGACGCTCTAGAGCCTGCTAGAAGTGAATCCGCGCGCGCCACAAAGCTCTGAACCTGCAGATTTTGTCCCTCATGCGTTGGATTCACGTGATGCCATCTGTTCCTTCACACATCGTCGCTTTGTCACACGTCGTTGACTTTTTCGGCCACGCGTCGCTTCTAGTCGCCGAAGAACTTTTTCAGATAGGGTATTTTGGGTATTTTTTATGCTATGAGTCTGATTTTCATGGTTTTAGGTTTTAATTCTCACTTTTTGATTCTGTTTTGGCCAGTACTTGTTCAGGAGACTTCTAAGAGTCGTGGTTCGAGTACATTAGAGCAATGTTAGTGGTTATCGGCCAAGATAAGGAAAACATATCCTTGACTCGGGTTCTCGTAGGTATTTATGAGCAAGTCTAGGGTATTTAGGATGTTAACTATGATGTTTCCTAGTTGTATTCTCCATGATTGATACTTGGCCTACTTGATTGATAGCCATGTTGTGATTAGTCTACAATGTTGAATGTATTAGGATTCCATGTTAGGCAATCATGTTACATATGTTGCACATGTTATTCTGTTTTGCTAGCACGTTGTACTCATCTGCTTTATGATTGTATTAATCCATGAAAGTTCACATATACATATTCACTGTAAGACCTGGTAGGCGATCCAGAAATCAACGATGCCCAGGCATGTCGTATATTCAAGATCATACCTGGTAGGCAATTCAGAGATCAACGATGTCCAAGTATGTCATATCCTCAATAGTAGACCTAGTAGGCAAATCTCGTTGCATGGGATTTTCAGGCTACAACCAAGTATCGTCTCAAGACCGAGTTGACGAAGCTTTATTTAGGGTTGTCCCGGCACCACAATTCATTATTTTTTCATTATCTATTATATTGCATTCATAACACTTATCTTATTCATGTTTATATTGAACTCAAGTTAGGATGCATACTGAGTTTAACAACTAACACCTTTCCTCTAAGGGCATACACAGGTACGCACTGGCTTTATCAGGAGATTGATAAAAAGTTGCAGGGACCATAGGCTTGTCTTGTCGTTCTTCATATTACATTGCTTGTTTTCCCTATATTTTACTGGATTTTATAAAGACATGTGACTTTTTCATTTTACTGGATATTCATTATTACTTAATTATTTTTATGAACTTTGTACCGTGTTTTCATTTGATTATTGAACTATTTGAAGATTTCATTTCATGAAGTATTTATTCGGCATGTCTCTAGTTTAAATGTCATTTTACTCATGCATCTAGGATAGAGACCTAGATGAGACCTTAGTCTTGGTCGGGCCTTTACAATTGCCAAGTTTTTATACTAAAAAATTAATCACATTAGTTGAGCATGCACAAAGTGATCTCTATAATTCATGGTCGTTTCAACTCTAGGTCGCGTTATCAAGTAGAGGTGTTTAATAAACCGTCATCTTAAGTACCTCAATCCTAAACATAACATTTTCTTAGGTAGGGTTCCCTTCCAACCAATCCTTACCGAATCAAATTGCTCTCTAATTAATCTTATTAACTAAAGAATCAAGTGCTAACAATTAATCTTATTAATTCTAATCACTTTTATGGATGATTAAGTTCTACCCTTTTAAAACCATTTTAAAAGAATATATTCATTTTCGTAGCAAATTTAAAATGAATATTTTGGGTTCAAATTTGAAAAACCATTTTTCAAAAAATAAAAATAATAAAAATATCCAGCATAATCATAAAATAAATAACCAATATTTATTGTGAAATCTACATGTTAAACAATCCTAAATATGAATTTCAATTCCTAACATATATCTAATATATTTAATAATATTTAGGATGCATGAATCTTTTTAACCTACGGTGAGATTTTAAATCTATATGACATGATTCAATGCATCATATAAATTATGTAAATTAAAACATAATCACATGCAATTTAAATCACAAAAATAAAAGAAACATAATTTGGCACGCTGCTAGAAAATTTAAAATAAATATCCTATTCAAAAGAATTACCAAGATATATCTTGGCCTTCAAAATCTTCATCTTCTTTAGATGCGGCTTGGAGAAATAAAAACTCTTGAATTATCTTCCTGAATATTTTTCAAAAATATTTTTGGGTCAAATTCAAAATATTCAAGATATCTCAATTTAAATTATCTTCCAATATTTTCCAAGATATTGTGAAATCTAAATTTTTTTTGAATTAAATCTCAATTTATCCTTCCAATATCTTTAAAAAATATTTGATAAAAATCTTGAGATTTCATTTGTTGATACAATAAAAAATTAGGCTATAACATTTATATTCAATTCCAGTTTGAATATAATAACTATATTCAAAATAAACCCAAAATACTAATATAAATGAACTTTATATCGGATTAGTAACAACTTAGCAAAGTGTTTCGTTGGAGGGAGCCCATTGTAGAGCCCTTATATATCTAGGTTTGAACCTAAGTTACCTATCTTTTTAGACGGATTGTGACGTTTTTTTTCTTATTCTATTTAACAAAAGAAATTTAAAAAAACAATTGTCATGAAGACAACCCTTTATTTTAGGGTTTTACATTAATCTAATCAATAAATAAAAAAAATCAGTTGTTCACTAAATATTCCTCCAATCAATTCTTCAAACAAAATTCACTCATTCAATAAAATTAATGTTTTGAAAAACAAATGCTCACCATTTAAAGAGTATACAACAACAATCATCTGTTCTAAAGCTCTAATACCAGCTATTGAGAGGATGGTGTATGAGCATGCAATCAACGCGGCGGCGTATCATTACAAAAAATGTGACATAATTAATCTAATTAATTATCTTGATTAATCATATTAATCTACATGCATTTACTTTAGGTGATTGGCATGTTGTTCATAAATTCATACTTGCATTGAATGACGCCTCTCATCAATTTTGGCGGGTCATTATGCTTTGTATGATCTATTCTCATGAAACTTCTTGATTGATCTCCTCAATCTTTCGAGCTATGACACATTTGTTACACTGAGTGCATGGTGGTAAGCCTTTAGAGAAGGGAGCTGAGATAACTTTGTCAGATACTCTGACAGAGTTCTCTATTTGAGGGATGTGTTACTCTAAAGAGAATGAGATAAGAATGAAGACCTTTCAAGCTTTTTATTTATAGTAGAAGTAGGATATTTAGACAAGAAGATAATAATATTTTGAATATCTTATATTAAAAGATATTAGAGAAATATAATTTAATATTTCTCTAATAAATATTCTGAATATGTTTTAATTAAAAAGAATTGTCTAATTAATATTTATTCAATAAATATTATTTCAATTAATATATCCAATATATCAATGAATTTCTATTTAATTAATATTTATCCAATAAATATTAATTCAATTAATATATCCAATATTTAATTAATGCTCTTTAATTAATATTCATCCAAAAAATATTAATTCAACTAATATATCTAATATATTATTTAATCATCTCTTTAATAATTATTAATAGAATTAATATGTCCAACATGTTAATTAACTTCTTAATAAATAATTATCCAATAATTATTTACACAATTAATTTATCCAATAAATTAATAATTTCTCATTAAATAAATAATTGTCCAAATAACTTTAATATAGTTAATTTATCCAATTAATTAACTATTTATCTCAATAAATAATTATGAACAATTATTTATACAATTAATATGTCCAACTGTAACAGCCTAAATAAATAAATAAAAAGTCAACATGGGCAAATTTGTAATTTTGTCATAAGAAGACAAAATTAGCAAACTGTCAAATTTAGTAGTTTTTGAAGTCGTGATGGCCAAATATTAGGGGGGAGAATGTGGAGTTTAGGGCCGAGCAATTAGAGGGAGTTTTTTGAAAAAATTCAGAGTTGGAACAAATCCCGAGCGCCGCCTTCAAACTCCGTACACCCGTCACCTCGAAGTCAGAATCGCCTTCGACGTCAGCCGCGTCGCGAACCAGAGGACGCCAAGTGTCAGTCGCCGATACGCACCCAGCTTTTTGGAGCAGCAGCTAATCACGTGAGCCACATGTCGAGCCAATTAGAGGCCACCGATCGCTGCACCAATCGGAACTCGCCGCTGCTTCAACCAATCTCGTGTGTCGTTCCCCTAGCCAATCAGCATGCATCGACGAAACAGCCTCTGCCTAGCCGCCACATGTCGACATTCAGCAACCTTTTGACGCAAACCGTATCCTCGGTTTGGCTGGTTGACTCCAAACCGACAGCGTCGCCCGAGCCTGCCAAGCCGACCGTTGATCTTTCACCGGCGAGTGATCTCACACGCCGCCGCCAGAAGTCCACGCGCCGCCGCCGTCGCCGGTGACCGGAAAATCCAATTTTCACTCCTAAGGTAAAACCCGTGCCCCGAGTCCATTTTTCGGGGTTTCAGGTCCAAATTCTCAGCCGTTTGACCTGTGTAGGCACTTTTATTCGGAGACGTATTAGGGGACCCGGGCTTCGGATTCTCAAATCGGTTACGTGCTGTTTCGGGCAAAGGTAAGGGTATGTTTTATCAGATTAGATCCGATATTATGTGTATTAAGCATGTCGTGATTCGATTGACCTGAATAGTGTTTTGTGAAAGTGAAATTCTGAAAGCATGTTGAATTTGTGCATTATCGTTGTTAGTTTGATAAGCATGTCATTCGTAATAGTCTTGAATCCGTCTGCACGTTCAGTATGCGAGGATTACCGGCTCCAATGAGGGAGCCGAACTTGTGATAATAGGAAGGTTTCCTGAGTAAGATAGCCTAGTCCCTTAAAAGGGAAGGGGCAACGTTATAGTTCCCGAGCTGAAGCCGAGGACAGAAGTGTCTCAGATGGGAAAATTGTCATGTGCAGAGCGAGAGGACGATATTCCTCATCGCGGTGGTGTTAGGATCGAGTGGCAACTCGGTTAGCTTTACCCACCCAGAGTTCACTTGACCTTTTCCCGGGACCTTGATTAGGTATGAGGGTGGGCGATATCCCACAGGGTGCTTGTACTACCCTGCTGCGCGAGTGCTCGAAGTCTGGCAGCAACCAGATTGCTTCGGCTCGCCGAGATTCCCTCATCCTATCAGAGTTTCTCAGAAAGAGACTCGAGATTGCTTTATGAGTTAGTAACGGTCATTCATGCTATAGTTTCATTGACATGTGTAATTTTTGGATCCCGAGCTGGATCCTCTTACTGAGTTCTCATGAACTCACCCCTTTATTGTGTGGCTTTATCCAGGTACACATAGAGCTGAACGAGGTGGCTGAGCTTAAGCTGGTGAAACCATGGGCAATGTGGCGTTCTTTGAAATAAAACAGTCTTTTAATTGAGTTTTCATTCAGTTTAATTCATGATTTATGTGGTTTGGAGACATGTTAGATTAAATAAGTTTGTTCTTTAACTTTAGGAACGGGTACCCGATTTATATTTGAATTCCGCACTTTTGTTTTAATTTCTTGAAATAAATATGCCAATTTCTACTTAGTATGTCTCTAAAATAAAACTCTTTGAACATGCATGAGAGGTTAAGGCCCAGGGGTTGACCTCGTGTCGGGCCGGGTTCTTACACCAACATATTAATAAATTTCCTCATACTAAATAATTATCCAATTGTTTTTTATAATTATTTTATCCAATAAATTAATTATTCATCATTTTTTTTCAATAAATATTAAATTAATATATTCAATATATTAACAACTAAGTTATATTAACAACGAAGTTTAATAACTTAAACTTAAGGTCCTATTCATTATGTCCAACATAATTAATTCGTGAATTTGAAACTCTTCAAATTTGCTCTCTAACAAAACAGCATGCCAACAAGTATAAGCTAACTCGGGGATTTGTGGACCTATAGGTTGAAAGCTTCAACACCCCGGGATCTAATCTAAATTCATTAACATCATGCTTATTCTATTAACAGCCTAAGTTGAACTTTTAGGAAAAGTTAACGTCCACGGATATAATCATCCATTTGTCATATAATCCTTAACGAGCTTGTCTGTAATTCAGAACTATGACAAGAAACTCATTCTACCCTAGTGATAACATCTTTCTCCTTAAGCGTCGTTGATTCCTCTAACGAACAAGGTATATTTAGTCCCACTATAAACCAGCGTCGTCTTAAGCCAATGAAAGGTAGGTACCCTTTGTTTAAACCTCGAAATTAGTTCTTAAGAAAACAACTCTACATCCTCTTCAATATTAGAGAATGTGTGAGTTTCTTCTTGTGACGTTGCATTTTCAGTCACTCGCTATGATAATCTCCAGCATGGGAGGCTTATTGACCTAACGTTGTTTGCCTGGTCTCACACCCATACACATCAAAGAATGCTTTCATTAAATAGGAGTTCACAACTCATTCAAGATTCAGATCACATCGACATACATAATCCTAGTGAAGTAATTAATGCAAGTCTATAACGAAATTACTAGACTGGTCACTTCTAGTCCGGTCATATGCAAAACTTATTTTCCATAGACACCCCTACTCACATGTCTCTGTATGAACAATCAGGATTAGGTCATTTGTAACCTTTGCAAAGCGGATCGTACCAATAGGGTCACCAGACTTAGGCGCCTACCTTAGTCTATATACTATAAACATTTTATATTATTAACTTGGACTTAGATCCTTTGTATGTCCCACAAACTTGTCCAAGTGTACATCAAAATAACCATAGATATGTCGTCATTAATCTAATTAATGTGATAAACTTGAATGACGTTAGTAAATTAAATGAGCAATTAATAAAAATAATAACCTTTATTAATAATCATATTATAACATTAAATGTCTAACATTAAATGTTTGTTCTTTAAATACAAACTACTAGGCCTTTATGGCACAACTCCCAACAATCTTCCACTTTCACTAAAGTCGTAGTAAGACATGTTTAGCCAAAACAACAAGTCTCACACTTGCTCTAGACCACAAAAGACGCCTTTTGTAGACCTAAACTCTTTAGGTGACCCTCAAACACTTTAGCCATAAGTGCCTTTGTAAAAGGATAAACAACATTGTCAGTCGTATGAATCTTGGTGACAATTACTTTGCCTCTATGCACTAACTCTCTTATATGGTGATACTTCATCTCCGTATACTTCCATCGTTAATGGCTTCTAGGTTTTCTAAAGTTAGCCACAGCCCCGCTGTTATCACAATATAGTGTGATCAGTTTATCCATAACCGGAACTATTTCTAAATCTGCTAGCAAGTTTCTTAGTCACGCTGCCTTTTTTTATGCTTCCCAAGTTGTCGTGTATTTATCTTCCATAGTGAAGTAATGATGCATCCTTACTTGATGCTTCTCCAAACTACATGTGCGTCGTTAAAAGTGAACACTGATCTTGATGTGAACTTTCTAGAGTCCTTATCAGTTTGAAAATCAGAGTCTATGTACTCAGTAACGATCAAATTCTTACGATCATACAGAAGCATAAAATTTCTCGTTCTATTAAGATACTTGAGGATATTCTTAGCTGCAATCCAACGATCAAATTCTAGATTTGACTGATATCTACTAACAATGCCTACTGCATATCAAATATCAGGCCTTGTACACAATATAGCCTACATCAAGCTTTCTATCGTTGAAGCGTAGGGTCTCCGTCTCATTTCATCAACCTCTTAAGGTGTCTTATGAATATTTCCTTAGACACGAGATTTCATGTTTAAAAGGTAGTTCGTCCTTTTTGGAATCTCTCATTGGATACTTGATAGACATACATCTTATCAATGTACGATGCATGAGAC
>JBBMEG010057488.1:0-15326 GCA_037832605.1 Cyclanthera cordifolia
TCTTTAGTGTCACACATAAATAACCGACACCAAAGGTCTTTAGTGTCGGTCAAAACCGACACCAATAAAGGGCTTTGATGTCGGTTTGGACCGACACTAAAGACCTTTGGTGTCGGTCATGATCGATACTAAAGGTGTCCAAATCGACACCAAAAGGAGCTTTGATGTCGGTTTGTGGGCTTACATTTCTAACTTTGGGCTTTACTCATCATTTATTTTTATCAATCTGGTATCAGAGCTTGGTTCGGTGAGAGAGTGGAGCCTGTAAGAAAGCAAGAAATAGGGGATCAAATCAAAAAATCAATTCTTGAAGAGAAGAAGCAATTATCTTGAAGATGGCAACCTCCATGAAGTATGAGATTGAAAGATTCAATGGTACTGAAGATTTCTCCTTATAGGCGAAGAAGATCATAATTATACTGATTGCACAGAAGGTTGTAAAAGCCATTGAAGCACCCTCTAAGGAGTCATCTTCAATTACAGAAGAAAGCAAGAAGGAAATGGAAGATATAGCAATCATCACCATCATGCTGAATCTCAGCGATTCTGTTTTTAGACAGGTAATGAATGAAGAGTCGATTTACAAGGTATGGTTAAAGCTTCATTCTTTTTTTGATAAAAGGGATCTCCCTAACAAACTTTATGTAAGGGAGAGGTTATGCTCATTTAAGATGAATGCTTCTAAAAGTCTAACAGAAAATTTAGATGATTTTAAGAGACTAACCTCTGAGTTTGCAAGTTCGGGAGAAAAGCTGAGCACTGAAAGTGAAGCAGCAATCCTCATAAACTCCATTGATGACACATTCAAGGATGTGAAGATTGCCATGAAGTATGGAAGGGACAGTGTCAATCTTGACACTGTGATTAATATTGTAAAGTGCATGAAACTGGAAATTAAGACTGAGAATAAGTCAGGAGGAGGTGCTGAGTTATTATACTCGAAAGGCAAAAACCATTCAAAGAGACAGAAATTTGGAAAGGAATCATACAAAGGTTATGTTATGATTCAAGATTGAAAAAACACAAAGAAGATGAAAATTGAAATTGAATAGATAGTCATAAGTTTTCCAAAGGCTTGTCATCTCCCCAATTCCAGCAGGAATACCAAAACGTTTAGAAATCAAATACCTTACAATGACCTAATGACTTCTATTTATAATAAACCTAATCCATAAGCCTAATTGATAAAGGAAATACTATTATCCTAATTAAATAGAAATACTACTATCCTAATTAAATAAGGAAACCTAAATAAACAAAAATAGATAATTAAAATAAACCTATAACAATAAATAACAATTAAATTAATTAATAATAACTAATAATTTAATTATTCTTCTTCTTCCTTTAATAGACTTGTAATGCCCGGTGCGTATGAGGGTCAAGGAACAAAGGAGCACTGAAATACTTCTTGTGTCACAGAGAATGACATTTCAAAAGAGACTGTCCTGAAAGAAAAGATGATTACATGAGAAATTCCAAGAAGGAATACTACCAGAAGAGTCATTCCAAGAAGAACAACTATCATAAGAAATACTCTAAATACAGAGGGAGTTCTTCGAGGGAAAGCATAGACTTAGAGAATGCTGTTGGTGAAAGAGGATTGAACTATGCTGAAGTGTGGGTTATAGGCAACACTCAAACCATGGAAGAGAGGACTGAATCTAGAGGAGACTGGGTATTTGACTCAAGGTGTACCTACCACATGACCTCTAATAGAGATCGGTTTGTTGACTACAAGCCATGGGAGGAAGATTCAATGTACATGGGACACAATCACTCTTGTAAAGTGGTTGGAATTGGATCAGTGATTATTAAACTCCAAGATAACAGAAAAGTCCTTCTTAAAGGAGTCAGACATGTACCTAGAATCAGGAGGAACCTAATCTCCTTGGGAATGTTGGATGACAGGTTTGTTCCTTTGTTGGAAGCAGTGGTGACCTGAGAATTCTAAAGGAATGGAGGGAAATCATTTATGGGATCAGACACAATGGTTTGTATTTCTTAAAGAATGTTGAAGTTCCAAGCCTTGCATTAGTGGCTCAATCCTCAAAGCTTGAAGGATTAGAGTTATGACATAGAAGACTGTCACATATTAGTGAACATGGCCTAACCGAACTATCCAAACAAGGGCTGATACAGAACAATGGGACTAAGAAGCTAAGGTTCTGTGAACATTGTATTTTTGGCAAGAACAAAAAGGTGAAGTTTTCAAGAGGGGAACACAACACCATAGCTATACTGGAATACATCCATGCTGATCTATAGGGACCAGCACAGACACTCTCTTGGAATGGAGCAAGGTATTTTCTATCTCTTATTGATGACTATTCTAGAAAAGTTTGGATTTACTTTCTATATTCAAAAGATCAAACTGTTTCTAAATTCGTTGAATGAAAGGTTAAATTTGAACTACAAACTTCTAGAAAAGTTAAATACCTAAGGACTGATAATGGTTTGGAATTTCTAAGCAGCGAGTTTATAACATTTTGCTCTAAGTTGAGAATAACCAGGCATAGGACAGTTCCTTATACACCTCAATAGAATGGTGTAGTTGAAAGGATGAACAGGACTATCCTAGAAAGGGTAAGGTGTTTACTTTCAGGGGCCAAGGTAGCCGAGGAATTTTGGGCTAAAGCAGCATCTACTGCCGTCTACACCATTAACAGGAGTCCTAGTTCAGCCATTGCGTTCAAAACTCCTCTTGAAAGGTGGTCTAAGGTACTTCCTTACTTGTCTAACCTTAGAGTTTTTGGATGTACAACATATATTTATAATAAATAAGGCAAGCTGGAACCTAGAGCTTTGAAGTGCATGTTCCTTGGCTATCTTGAGGGATCCAAAGGGTTCAAACTTTGGGACTTCATAGGCAGAAGGTGCATTGTTAGCAGGGATGTAGTGTTCAATGAACAAGAATTCTACATGGATTCTTCTACATAAATTGAGAAGGAAGGATCTATGCTTGTTGAAAGCACAAGTCCTAAGGTGGAGGTGATCAAAGAAGTGGTTCATCCTATGCTACCTGAAGAAGAAGAAGAAGTAAGAGAATCACCAAGAGCTTCTCAAGAAAGCTTTGGAATTGCTCAACAAGAAGAAGATCCTATTGGCTCAGTCTTCAGAGCTCAAAGACCTAGAAGGCATATCAGGCCCCCTGCTAGATTTGCTCAAGCTGATTTTGCAGAGAGCTTGACTGATCTTGAAGAGGATCCACAGTCCTATGAAGAAGTCCTAGCTTGTAAAGACAAGTCCAGGTGGTTAGAGGCTATGAAGAGTGAAATGCATTCACTGAAAAAGAACAAAACTTAGGATCTTATGATTCTACCTAAAAGAAAGAAAACCATCCCTTGCAGGTGGATTCTCAAAAGGAAGCCTATTGGTTCAGGTGAAGCTCTCAAGTTCAAGGCAAGATTTGTGGCAAAAGGTTTTAGATAGAAGGAGGGCATTGACTACAGTGAGATTTTTTCACCAGTAGTAAAACATACCTCCATTCGAATTCTATTGGCTATAGTAGCTAGTGAGAATCTAGAGCTAGAGCAGATGGATGTTACAACTTCTTTTCTTCATGGTAACCTAGAAGAGGTTCTTTACATGGACCAACCAGAAGGCTTTAAAGAAGGAAAATGAGGCAAACTGGTTTGCAAGCTTAACAGGTCACTCTATGGGCTCAAACAGGCTCCAAGGTGTTGGTATAAAAGGTTTGATGAATTCATACTCATATTTGGTTTCTCTAGAAGTAAATTTGTTGCTTGTGTCTATTATAAAAAGACAAAAACAGACAGGTATATCTACCTATTACTCTATGTGGATGCTATGCTCTTTCAGCTGACAAATAATTAGAAGACTTGAAGAAACTAAAGCTACAACTAAGTTCAGAGTTCGAGATGAAAGATTTGGGGAAGGCCAAAAAGATACTTGGCATGGAGATTAGAAGAGACTGAACTCTTGAAACATTGTTTCTCTCAGAAATCTTATACAGAGAAGGTGTTGGCTAGATTTAACATGAGCAGCTTGAAACTAGTGAGCACACCCTTAGCCCAACATTTCAAACTATCAGCTAAGGATTCACCTTCAGACCATGAAGGTAAGACTGCTATGTGTAAGGTACCCTACTCTAATGCTACTGGAAACTTGATGTACTTAATGGTTTGCACTAAACCTAATTTATCTTACTGCTCGAGCCTAGTCAGTAGGTTCATGGGAAACCCTGCGAAGGCACATTGGAAGCTACCAAGTGGATTCTAAGGTATCTTAATGGTACTAGAGACAGGGGATTACTATACTTAAAACCTACTTCTCACAAATAAGAACTTAAAGGGTTTGTGGACTCTAATTATGCTGGTGATCTAGACAAAAGAGGTCCCTAACTAGCTATGTATTCCTAGTTGGAGACAACATTGTTAGTTGGAAATCAAACCTATAGTCCATTGTTGCCCTATCAATCACAGAAGCTGAGTTCATTGCAGCAACTTAGGCAGTCAAGGAAGCTATCTGGCTTAAAGGGATTCTAGGAGAGCTGGGTTATTTACAAGATGAAGCTATCATATACTGTGACAATCAAAGTGTCATTCACCTAACAAAAAATCAGCAATTTCATGGTAGGTCAAAGCACGTTGATGTGAAACATCATTTTGTGCGAGATGTGATTGAAAAAGGAATAGTGAAAGTGGAAAAGGTTGGGACAGAGGACAATGCAACAGATGTCTTAACCAAAGCAGTGATTAAAGCCAAGTTTGATCACTGCCTTAGTCTACTCAGAGTAGTAGACATTCCTGCTCATTGAGAGAATCTTAGAATAGAAGTGAATCAGGTGTTTTCATTCAAGGTGGAGATTTGTTAAATGAATGAAAGCGTTGCTCAATTGAAGTTTATCGAACACAGTTCACTCAAGCATCCTAACAGCCATCTAAACAGAATTCAATTTGAGTTAACTGAATTCCAACAAGCTTTCTAATCCACCTAAGGCTCTAACCACCTAGGCACTATCCTACAAGGTTGTGTTCTCTATGTACTTGATATTTCAGTTTGTATAAATTGTATATAAGAAGTGAGAATGTTTGCTTTTATGTAGAGTTTCCTACAAAAGTTCAAAACTAAAAATAAAAATGCACCTGGTTCATTTTTCCCGTGGACGTAGGCTTTTTATTGAGCTGAACCACGTAATTTTTTGTGTTTCTTTTCTTCCTCTCTTACTGCTTGTATCATTCTCTTTCACCTTTTTCATTAGATTGACATACATGTAAGGTAGAAGAAAAAAAAGAAACCGTGATTAGAAAACTTAAAATGAAAACAAGAAAGACAAACCAAAAGAAAAACAAAATCGAAGGAGAAGTCGTTTACCTTTAAGATTATCTTGTGATCTTCAAACTTCGGTATTCAAGCTTCAAGAATTTCAAGAATTCAGAGGAGAACCGGCGAGGAAGCAACAATTCTAGCAAGGAAGTGCTAGAATCATCACTATCGCCTTCAAGAAGTCTTTTTGAAAGCAAGAACATCGAAGATCAACTAAGGTTCTGGTGAAAATTTGCCAGAACCTCAGCCATCTCTGAATGAGGAAGAAGAAAAGTCGAAAATGATCGCAACAGGGAAAGGGCAAGGGTTTTGTTAGAGAGTAATAGTGGAATCAACGTGTAATTCATGCGAACACGACCGACAAGGCATGTCTGAAGAGTGGCAACATCACAACCACACAACTCGATCTTTCATGCTCAATCTCAGCCATTCATTTCACGACCCGTTTGAGTAATTTTAAAGAAACCGGTTCAAACAGTACATGAACAATTTATGGGTTCAAGCTAATTCGGCGTGAACTCTTATTCTATTCAAAATTTTGGGCTTACATTTCTACCTTTGGGTTTTACTCACCATTTATTTTTTATCCCTTTCTTTTTCTTTAACTAACATCTCATCCATTATTTCCTCTATTTTTTAAGTAAAACAACAATATTTGAGTTGAGAGATTCGAACTTCCAATCTCTTAATCCAGAATTTGTGTTCGTGTCTACTTCTAGACAAGGACCATTCTTTCCTTTACTTTGATGTCGTTAATAATTCAAACATCCAAGAAGTAATAACATTCAACATTTCATAAAAACACATCTAAAACAAGACATAAGTATTTGTATTCTACAAGTGAAATGACAAAGTTGATGGAAATAGATCAATATTATGATACCTTTTTCTAATAAGAGGCGATGGCGCTTGCAGAAAAGAAAAAAAAAACAAAACAAAACCCACACGAACTTGTAGGAAAATTCTTCTGAGTACAAAATGACTTTTGTAGGAAAATTACTAGATGCTCAAACCAATCACGTTTTTAACTTTTTTTTCTCTTTTTTCCCTTTTTTTCCGTTTCTTTGATGACACTTTCTTACTTCTCTAGTAGATGACTTTTGTAGTAGTGATTATTCGCTAACGAAATTTGCACATGCAACAAATGTAAGGATCCACGCAAGAAAATGTCTTAGAATCATAACAAAGCAAACTCAAGATCTCCAATTTAAATTAAATCATTTTATATGTCCATATGATGTTAATTTGCTTTCACCTCAACTTTTATGAGAGGATCGGGAGACATAAAAGATCGGCATAACAAAACTTCAATGAAAAGACCATGAAGATAAACTTGTTCCTCGATCTTAAATCTTTAAAAACATTCCTAAAACTCATTATTTATGAAAATATGTAAATAGTTTTTTTCACAACCATTTACATATTTTTTTAGAGTTTTAGTAATCATAGTCGAAGTCTGCTTAAGTTGCTTTGAAAAACCATTACAAAATTTACATAATAGTTAAAGATAGGTCTTGAAAATCTAAGTGACAAGTGAAATCTACATAATGGCCACCTAATGAAAAATATATGTTTCGTGAGAATAACAGTGGTTCAAGTAAGGTGATCTGAATAACCATGGTCGAGTGGTCAAATAAGGCCTCAAAGATCTAAAAGATAATGAGTTAAGTTCATAATGATCACTTATGTATTTAAGAAATAATATCGTATGCATTTATTTCACATTTAAATGTTGTACGGTCAAGCGAGTGTCTCATAAAAACAGTTGAATTGCACATATGTAAGCTAATCTTGACAACCATCATATCTTGACTTACTGACCAAAGAACACATTAAAGATCCAAGAGGAGACATGTCAATTTATGGTGATAATTTATATATGCATCGTGTAAATAATTTCCTATACATAAACTTTTTTTACTTCCAAATATTGTAAAGTCACAGAGTCTGTCCTGTAAAAATAGATAAAGTATGCTAACGTTGGAAAGAAAACAATTAAAACTAAGAATATCTATGGTAGAATTATATTAAAAAATTAGCATGAATATATATCAAAACATTTTTTTTTAATTTATAGATAAATTCTGACTTCGTATCTACTGTATAATTTTTTTTATTACTATGGAAATATCTAAGGGTCGTTTGCCCGCCAGGTTGGGCCGGGAAGTGAAACAACCTAACGTTTGGCTCGCTGGGTTAATAAAGCTCTCAACCTACTGCCGGGTTACTCGTGGGGAACGAAGGCCTTCACTCACGCACTTCACGCGAGCGTCCACCTACTCCTTCACTTCTCTTTCGTCTCTTCGATTTGGTGGATTTCTCTCTCGTTTTCTCTCTATTTTTCTCTCAGGTTTTCTATGGTTTCTTTGCTATTTTTCCTTTTTTTTTCTCTCGATTGTTAAGAGTTTCTTAAAACTTTGAGTTGTTTATCTAGTTTCCGATGATTTGTCCCTCGATTTCTGTACGATTTCTCTCTAGTTTCTTAAAACCGGTGAGCTAGGGTTTCATTCTATTTTGTTTTGTCTTTCGATTTATGTATGATTTCTGTAATATTTGTCTTCTATTTCTCTATGTTTTCTCTCTGATTTCGATTTGCATGTTCATATCTATCGATTTCTTAAAAATGGTGAGTTAGGGTTTCGCTTTTGTTTGCTCCTATTTCGATTTCCCTATGATTTCCCTATGATTTCTCTATGATTTCTCTATGATTTCTCTATGATTTCTCTGGGGTTTCTCTCAATTTTTGATTTGCACGTTCATATCTGTTGGTTTCTTAAACATGGTGAGTTAGGGTTTCGCCTCTGCTTGCTTCTATATTGATTTCCCTATGATTTCTCTATGATTTCTCTCTGCTTTCTCTTTGTTTCGATTTGCATGTCCATATCTCTTGGTTTCTTAAGCATGGTGAGTAAGGGTTTCGCTTCTGTTCGCTTCAATTTCGATTTCCCTATGATTTCTCTACGATTTCTCTCTGTTTTCCTTTTACATTTGGTTTCTTCCTCGTTCTGTTTGTCTTTGTATTTCATATCATCGTTGTTTTTTAACTAACTTTTTTGCTTGTAACATTAAGTTATTCTGGCGAAAGGATATTGATGTGTATAATTTTTTTAGGTTAAACTTGAAACGATTGATATGCTCATACTGTTGCCTATAACATAGCTAAATTTCCGTATTCCCTATTCTTGTTATTTTGTCCATACGGTTTTTGATTTGTTTCTGATTTGTTTCTATTTAGGTTGTACTGGTGAATGGAATTCCTAGTTTCATTGAAGTTTAACCTTCAATGAAACTCATGTTTATACCATTGCCTACAACTTCAAGGTTAATCTTTTCTCTTCTCTTATGGCTGATGATGTTTATTTGTTCTTGCTTCTGATTGACTTAAAACCAGCATGCTATAGCTGATTGTGTATTATGTAAAGTATTTTGCCAATGATGTTGATTGTTTACTTTTTAAAAACCAATCAATGATGCATTATGTTTTGATAATTTTCAGTCCCTGGCCTGTGATGATTTACTGATACTTATTTTCACAGTATATTCTTTAACATTTGTGCTAGATTCGTATGTGTGCCGATGAACGTAATGTTGCATCTTGGTGTACATATGATTTTGGCCATGTTCAATGAATATGTTATTCACTGAATAATTTGTTGCTTTTACACTTATGAGGCTGGCTCAACAATCCTGAGGCTAGTTGGTTTTACAAATTCTAGTTATACTGGTTTTATTTTGAAATGAAGTATCCTAAAACCTGAGGCCATTAATGCATGATATCTACCATATCCTACAAAATGTACTTGACTATATCCTTGATGAGATTTTTATCTACCTAATTACTATTCAACATTCATTCTCTTATCTTCTGATTGATAAGACTTTTATCCAACATATTGAATATGTTGGATTGACCTTATTCAATGCAACTTGTATTATAAAATGTATGGTTTGTCGATTCGTTGTAACGGAGGGACGCCGCAAGGTGCAGGTCTCTGTACGTTACTTGGACTTGGTCGACTCTTCAGAGAGTCCTGACCTCCACGACCAATCCACTCGGGCTGGCCACTCGTTGTAACTCTAGGACGCCATAAGGTGCACCATCCCTAAATGTTACTTGGACTCGGCTGACTTATCCACCAGAGAGTCCTAACCTCCAAGACCAATCTACTCGAGCTTGCCTGCTCGGCGTAACTCCTGGATGCTATCAGTGGATCCAGTCGTTACTTGGACTCGGTCGACTCTTAGGGAGTTCTAACCTCCACGGCTTTCCCTTTAAAGGGTGTTCGCCTTTTTTCGCCGAACCCGAGGGAGGTGAGGCTGCATAGGCGACCCTTGGGGGTCGAGGCCTTCCTTGGCCGACCCCTAGAAGAGTCGAACTTGCTTGGCCGGCCCCCTAGGGGTCATGGCCTCCACTTGGCCGACCCTTGGGGTGTCGGTAATTAGCGTGGTCGACCCCCGGGGGTCGGCGTTGGCTTGGTCTGTCCCTGGGCCCCAACATTTCCCAAGTATTCCAGGATATTTTTAGCTAACCGTTATTAATACTCTTTTTTACTACATTGTAATATTGTCATAGTATATTTTAATATTTAGCGACAGTTTACTGTAGACAACTATGTTTTTCAATTTTATGCAATAATTTGATTTTTAGAATAATTTACGAATCTACATTCATGTCATTACTTTAATATTATTCTAAGTTATATAGAAACAATACGTGTCATACATCATGTAAAATGACTAAAATATTTACTTCACAGCAGTAAAATAATATTGTAAAATAAAATTTAACATATGATTAATGCAAATATCACAACATAAATAATAAAAAAGGGTAAATGTCAAATTTCATATATTATGATAATAAAAACCTAAAATCAAACAAAATGATACTTTGAAGTTCAAATAAGTAAAATGAAATATTAAAATACCAATAACATAGTAAAATAATACCTACTACAAATTCAGAATTGAGATAATTGTGACATGATTTTAAAAGAGGGCGAGACACTGAAGTCCAAATCTCCCCAACCATTAACGACATTTTCTTTTTTGTTTTCTTTTCTTTTCTCCTCAACAGACCCTAATTTTGATGTAAACGACGACTTCATAATACTAGACGATATTTCCTTTCTTTTTTCACTTTTGATTTGTACATTCGCATCCGAAAATAATTCAATTCCTCGTAATTAATTTGAAATATAAAAATAATATTCTATTAATACAATTAAATAGAAATACGTAATTGATATACCTTTCAAATAAGCACTCATAGCGTCCATGTAAATTTCTTTACCACCATCCTTTATCAATACTTCCTTTCTAGGCGATTTCACAATCTAGATGTATACAGACCATTAAAAGTAGCTTCAATGAATGGAATCATTCTAAATATTTTTTAAATGACAAAATCACAGGCTTTAAAATCAAGCTTTTACAACCACCTCTTATGCGTTAATTCTCATCTTCATTCCCTATATAAAGATAAACAATATACGTTGTAAGTACGCATACCTTAATAAGAATAACCAACATTTTAATAATACAATTTTTTTTTAAGAATCCCTCCTACACCTTCCATATCTTAAATTTTTTCAAATGTTATCCATTGTTTTGTCATCTATCACACTATCAATTTCTCCAACTTTGTCCTCACCAAGTCCTTCATATCCCTCATCTCCACCATCATTGTCCTCATCAACATCATTAACAATTTTAACAATTCTTTCCCCAAAACTACAACTCATCGTTGTCTTAATTTCATTTAAATCACTTTGTACACTATCAATCTTCTCATTCAATAACTCAAAAGAAGTTTTGTCATTTTTCACTTACTCCCATATACTTTCTAAGACGTCACTAAAATCAAGTGGTGTGTTAATTTTATCACCAATATCCACATTATACTCTTCACGTCCTATATAATTGTCTTTTTCATTCATTTCTCCATCTACCTCTACTACGACATTCTTATTTCTAACGTCTTTGTCACTAACAACTACCTCATCAATTCAATTTTCCTCACAATTCTCTTTAATTTTCTAACTTTTTTTTTCAATACCATCCTTTTAAACAATTTATACAAATAGGAGTACTTTAAGATCGATCAAATATTTAATTAAAAATAATAATAAAATCAAACATACCTATGCATTTGCATTAACACAAACTTTTTCTAAATTCTCATTCAATGCGGATCCTTCGTTGTTCTATAAACACATAATAATAAACAAATAATATTTAAATGTATATAAATATAATACAATAATAATATAAGTAATACTAGATGTATTATAATAAAAAAAAACATTAGTACTAATAATCTCATTAGCATTGACCTTCATTTGTCCAACCTTCCTATCATTCAACGATATTACTTTTAATTATAAGATTAATTAAGTATTGTTAGATATACTCGTTAAACATTAAATCACATTTATTAATGAAATATTACCTTTCTTTTTTTTTCTATCACTCAAATAGTCAGATCAGTTCATTTCTATTATGAATCAGATAACTAATTCACCATAAATGACTTACCATAGGTTTCCTCATTGCATTACAGTTGCCTTCTTCTAAAGGAAGATGTCTACACTTATAGGCCCAAATGAGCAGAGCATACGAAAATCCTCCTAACCAATAAAATTACCATCTTGGATTAGATTCAAATTTGCAGCCTGAAATACATGTTTCGGCTAACTCACTTGGGTTGGATCCGAATTTTTGGGTTCATCAATTGCCTACTTCTCACTCACTTGGGTAGGATCTGAATTTTTAGGATCATCAAATGCCTACTTAAGTATTTGCCCACTTGGGTGAGGTTCTCAGAATTTTTATGTCAATGACTTTGAGCTCTGATACCATATTAGATAGTATGGGGTTCCACCTCAAAATCAATTAACTATGTGAAAAGTAGCCTATCCTATAATATAAATAAGTTGAAGAATGCTCACATTTTCAATGTGAAATAAGTGCCACAAGCTGATTATCTCTAAAAAGAATTAATAAAGCACTCCAAGCAATATAAATCTTCGCTAACAATACACAATCCTTTGATTCCACTATTTTTTCGCTTTTGAAAAGCTTAGTAATGTTCTCTATTGTCAGATATTTTAGCTTTGAGAAGTATTTCTGTTTAAATTTTTTCCGACAATTTGGTTAGATCCAAATTTAGATAACTACCACAACTAAGTCTTGTAGTTAACTTATAATCTTTCATGCATAACTCAACAATGTTTCCTTCAATATTTAACCTAAGCTTATCGCACTCTAATTGTATGCAATGTCTTATAATTATATGGTACGTCAATTAATTAAGATTGAAACCTTGCAATATCCAGATCCATAAATTTTCCAACGCAACTTTGTTTGAAGTTTTCTAGTTTTGTTTCATCTAATGTTGTCTCTATTGTGTTGATAACATCTAAGATTTCGTATATGTTTAACTTTTGTGTAGATGGCCCCTTTTTTCTTTCTAATAATAGAGGAACATCATGTAATATAAATTTTGATACAGATCTTCAAATTTATTAATTAAATAATTATATAATATGTTTGAAATTACCTTATTCAATGTTGAACTATCTTCACGTAAAACAATACCTCTGTGAAATGCATTTTTTCGTTTCATGTTCAATAACATGTTTTCGATACGTGTCGAGTATCATGGTCAATAATAATACATAAATAAGAAAGACATAATACAATTGTACATACAAAAACAATACACGTTGTTATTTTCCTTTACTTTTATTTTCCAATATCTCTTTTCCTCTTCAAGAACTTTCACGATGCTCAGTATTTCTTCTCTTAGATAAGAAATCCTTCAAAGTTTTGTATTTCTCTCTCATTCCAAGATTTGAACGAATGTTTCTAAGTAAAGAAACTTCAAAATTATTGACATGGCATGCTATCTACTGACCGGCAGGTCGATAGGAAATATAAGACATCCAGCTGATACACTCTCATGGAAATAAATAGACGAAAGATGGCCTGAATTTAGTTTAGAATCGAGAAATCTCCGTCTAGTCTTATCAACAGATGATGTAAATCCACACGAAGATCAAAATACTAGTTATAATTGTTGGCCAATGATTTTGGTGACTTACAATCGTGCATGAAGCATAAATACTTAATATTAAATGCATTGATTTCTGAACTCAAACAACTAGGAAATGACATAGATGTCTATTTAGCACCATTAGTTGACGATCTGAAAATGCTATGGAATAGAGGTATTTAATTTTTTGATGAACTTCGTCAACAATGTTTCACCTTGAAACCTATTTTGTTGTGGATCATTAATGATTTCCCTGTATCGATAATTTGTGTGGGTGTAATGTAAAAGTGTATCATGCATGTCTGATATGTGGGGAGAAAACAACATCTACTTATTTATCTAAGGGAAGAAAGATGGCATACCTTGGACATCAGATATATCTACCAATTGGGCACTCATATAGACGACAAAAGAAAGGTTTTAATGGGAAACAAAAATTTGGAGTAGCTCCTGAACCGTTAAGCGGAGAAGAGATTCTTACATAACTAAATACTCCTGGTAAAGGACGTATAACAGAACAACTTGCAAACACTTATTGGAAGAAGAAATCAATTTTTTTTACGTTGAAGTATTGGAAATATTTTCACGTGCGGCATTGTTTAGATGTCATGCACATCGAGAAGAATGTTTGTTCTAATATTATTGAAACCTGGCTTGATATTTCTGACAAAACAAAAGATGGGTTAAATACACGTCAAGACTTAGTTGAATTGAATATTAGATCCGAGTTAGCCCAAAAATGGGAGAGAAAAGAATATTCTTGCCTACAGCATGTTACACACTAACAAGAAATGAAAAATTGAGCGTGTGTAAAACATTATCTGAAATTAAAGTACCTGAAGGATACTCATTCAACATAAGTAAAACAATATCGATTAGTTATTTGAAACTTTACGGGTTGAAATCGCACGAACATCATGTTTTGATGCAACAACTACTACCTGTAGCAACTCGTGGTATTTTGCCTAAATATGTTTGATACGCTATCATTCGACTATGCTTTTTCTTTAATGTTATATGTTCTAATTCGATAGATTTAACTAAGTTGAAGGATTGCAAGATGATGTAGTGGTCACTTTATGTCTTTTGAAGAAGTTTTTTTCACTATCATTTTTCACAATAATGGCCCACCTTGTGGTTCATCTTGTAAGAGAGATAGAATTTCGTGGACTAGTTTATTTGAGTGGATGTATCATTTTGAAAGATATATGAAAATTTTGAAAGGTTATGTTCGTAATAGAAATTGACCGGAGGGATGCATTGGAGAAAATTATATAGTAGAAGAGTCGATAGAGTTTTGCTCTGAATTTTTACAAGGAGTTGTATCTGTTGGATTGCGATAATCAAATAATGCAGATGCAAATAAGACTGATTGACCATTATCTGCTGCTAATTATAAAACACCAACTAAGGATATGTTTGATCAAGCTCGTTTGTATGTACTACATAACTTAGACGTTGTGCTTCCATTTGTAGATCAACACATGCAAATGTTGTCTAAATTGAATCCTAATAGGTCTAAAAATAAAAAATAGCTTCAAGACGAACACAAACGAAAATTCACTAATTGGTTGTGTGATCTTGTTGGGCTCACTTTAGGGGTTCGGAACAATTCTATATCATCTACGTTCAGGTGGGTACACATGGACCTCAATGTAGATGATATATGGCCATTGGTATTCAATATCATACAAAAAATTGAGATGATCTTAGAAGTGTGCAGAATGGTAGAGTTATTATAACGACACAAACTTTGCAAGTTTCTAGTTCGAAGAACAAAAATCCCCTTATGTCAGAAATGACTTTTTATGGCGTACTTCAAGAAATTTGAAAGCTTGATTATCATAATTTTACAGTCGTTTTATTCGAATGTGATTAGGTAGAAAATAATTATGGAACTAACGTAGTCGACGTTGGATTTACAACTATAGACCTTAATCGCATTGGACATAAATCCAACTCTTTTATTTTAGCCACTTAA
>JBBMEG010057499.1:0-15325 GCA_037832605.1 Cyclanthera cordifolia
ATTTGCCTCTGACCATCAAATGAAATGTGAATAACCCGTCCTCCTCTCTTTGAAACAAGGGACGCTTCTGGTTCTGTTGCTCTTATTGTGATTTGGTGGTACCAACACCGCACACGTATGGGATATCCCTTACACACTTCTAGGCTCATAGGCATCAAGCAAGATTTAACATGTAGAGGATCTGGTGGTCCAACCATCCTTTATTATTACTACGAGTAGGATATTGCCCTTATCTGGCACCCGATCAGAACCTTTAAATTCAGTTTACACTTGCCTAGGCACCAGCACATACTATAAAATCATACAAGTCCCGTATAGCGCATCAACACCTGAACATGCTCATAAACAACCACAAATCTTAAGTCAAGGGTAAATGTCCCTTACCCCAATCGAAATCAACCAATTAGCCCAAAAATCCTAACTCAATGCCCTTCATATACTCAACCTCGAACTATATTAAAAAAGAAATAAATAGGTCATCCTTTGTGCCTAATAATATCAAATGAGCATCAAGATTACCTAAGGGACCACTTGATGGATTTTTAGGTTAATAACGAACGATGGTGCATGAATTGATTTGAATCCTCGTCTACTATAATGATTCTTGTCGGAAAATAGATACAACAGACGTGCGACCAAATGAGGCTAGTTGTAGTCATCCTTGAGCTGCATGCAATCAACGATGGTGACACTTTCTTCTTAGGATCAGTGAAACACGAACATCAATAAGAGAAAATAGGGAAGTGCCTTGAACAAATAGAAGGCTCAAACTCCAATGTCTTCCAACCTAGAGATGAGACAAACAAAACCCTGTTATACCTAGAAAAACCCCTCAATAATTAAAAAATTGCCATTGAAAGTCAAATTACTTAATTACCCCTCTCGTTACTAAAAGAGGACTTTGCCCTTGAAGGAAAAAAAAAAAATTCCAAGCCTCTTTAACAGCCTCGAGGGAAAAAAAACGATGAAAATTTGGGTCGTTCCATGACTTCAATGTCTTTCATTTGTTCCTCATTTGCGAATTGGGCATTGTCACCTAATGAAAGAAAGTTTGTAAGAGGTTATATTGTTTTTCTGAAATTCTCACTTATTACCTAAATCTGCAACATTCTTATCTTTTTTTCTAAAAAAATACTAAGGTTAAAAAATTTGAATTTCCACTTAAGATTTTGCATAATTTTAAAATCTAATTCCAGTTCTCTTGTGCTTATACTTTTATAGTATCAAAATTAGGTTTTCTAAAAGTTTAAAAGCATATGACTTTTAATGGAAATTTTATTTTAATATAAATGGAACAAGAACAGTCGTTACTTGTTTCGTATTCATGTATTTTATCATTATCTATGTTATTAGTATGCAGCAACCAAGAAGACCAACCCCTCATCTAGTCTTTCACACAGATTACATCTCATTGCTCTCTTTCCTCTATAAGCTCTACCTCTTGAGAATGATGTTTATGGAATTTTCTATTTGCTTCACACTTTTCTTCTTATCTCCGTCTAACATCGTTTGTAGCAGGGAGTTGCGTGTTTCCTTCATGGGCGAAGTAGAAACCGAGACTCACCTCTAAACGTTCTTCTTTAGTGTGCATCATTATTGACCAACCTCAATCCAGTCTTCGGAGATTCAACATAAAGATCCCAAGACATAGTGTACGTGGTGCCGCCACGAAGATATACCAGTTATGGCTGAACGCTTAGGTGAGCTATTTTTCAGAATTTTCCTTTTCTAGCTACCCCAATCACAGTGATTTTCTCCTTATGATCTCATTCATGGTTTGAAGTTGTTGTCTCACTTTCTTTAAGTGTTTTTTTCATTAAACTCGTGCTTTATGTTTAGGCGACTTTTGTGGATCGAAGTGTAACTTGTAAGACAACTCGGTGAGTTGATCGAGACCAGACTTGAGGTAAAGGTTCTTATGTCATTATTGGCTCATTTCTTGTTTGTAGTTAACCACTTGGTTACAAAAGTGTGTTGTGTTTTAAGCTACTTTTCGAGTTTGAAAAATGATTGAAAATAGAACTTGATGTTTCAGTCATGTCATTGAGAAGGTAAGGGGTTCTTTCTACTAGTCAAGTAGTAGCATGACTAGGCTTTTACGCGCCAATGTATGATTTTTGCACGTATCGTTGTTTCATTTATGTGATGTATGATAGAGATGCATGTTTAGGCCTTGCTTGATTCGTGATCTAGATTAGATTTCGTGTAATCTATTGCTATACTATATTTATTTGTATATTTAGTTTGTGTGATCGTATGTTAAGCCATGGTGGTTGTTATGCTTCTTTAGTCGTCCCTATAGATCTCTGGTGGTCTTTATTGAACCATGTTTTATATATGATTGCTTGGAGTACGTGAGTTTTTTATCCTATCCTAGGACTAGTTGTAGCTGATTAGAAATGGTCGGAACTCACTCACATACTAACAGCTCAGACCATTAGTGCCACAAGGAATTGACTTTACCCCGATCAGACATCATTGAAATTCATAGGTGGTAGAGTTCTTTGAGACAGATTTTGGTATAGGCTGATGCCTGTCCGTGAACCTACATGCATTTTTTAGATGTTGTATACTAGCAGTCGATCCTCACACATTTAAAGGGTTAATAAATGGTGCTCAGATGACGTCCTAACCTGAGGTTAATGGATCCTGCATATTTCCCTCACTTATGGTTCTTCCTGATAGGATCACAATTACGTAACTTTTAGGCATTCGGTATGTCTCTATTGACACAAGTACTATTGCCCCGACCTGAGGTTTAGGAATCTTGCGTGATTCCCTCACTCATGGTTCTCGACAAGGTCAAGTGACTTTTCAACATGCCTATATTGACACATCATGAATATCATTGTCTCGAACCGAGGTTTAGGGATTTTATGTGTTTCCATGATTTTGACATCCTCCGTGACATGGTCTAGTGATTTTCTAGTATTCATGTATGCCTTAATTGACACAACATGCACTTAATAGTGGTCAAGTCAATAGACCCAACTCTTGCATTTGATGCATGATGCTTTGGCTCGATGGTTCACATCAAGTTAATGCTTGCATGTTTTTTTCCATAATGAAAGTTCTTGGTATATATATAGTTTTTAATATAATCGAGTAAAATGGGAGTTGCACACAATACACAGTGCCTGAATTTGTTAATTGATAAACAGGCATTTTTGAAAATGTAACAAGAGGGCAGCATTTAAAAAAATTTATTTACCTCTTTCAGAAAAATGATTACTTTTTTTTTTTTGAGAAGTACATACTTACCCTGTTTCATTCAGAATGATTAAATGGCTAATGGGAGGCCACCAAATTCACATCAATGATCAATCACAATGTTAACATAAGAGGTAAAAATTTGATGCATCAATTACCATAACTAAAGCTCATTTTCAACTCATGAGATAAAAGATAATTCTTCCAATACAAGAGCCATGACCAAACCTAGCCTGCTGTTTTACCTACTGCTCTATATTCGCTTGAACACCACAAATCCGCTTTTGCAGATGCTCTAAGCTAGCTACTCGCTGCAAAGACTCCGACCTTCCGACCTTGTTCCTAGATATGGCTGGCGGTACTGGAGATGAAGAATTATGCTGCCCATTAGCTACATGTGAAATGTCAGCCGATCCATTGTTGACTCCTATGTCGTGTGCGGCCACGGGGTTATTAGATGCAGGTTTATATAGACGATGACATGGATCGTCTTGCAAAGGAACAGCACCATCTGTCAATGTATCGGACGGGCTACCATTGAATGCAGAGACGCCAACAGAGGAAATTTCTGACATGGCATGGAACATAGGGTTACCAGTAACTCGCTTGACAGTCTCCTCAGCCATCTTTACCTGCCAAGATGGAAATAATATTCGTTGCAGTTTGTGTTTAACAATGATAATATCTTCAGCAATTAGTGAACACTATTTTTTTATATTGAAATGAGGGTAAAAAGTATATCATTTTTTAAGAACTCAAGGACAATTCTACGACCTATAAAATAGATCCATTTCAAGAAAGGTAATCAAAGTATTTAGCTTTTTAACGAATCATGTGAGCATAACAGCTTCTAATGCATTAGAAGAACTGGCATCCAATGGATTGGCATTGTACCTTTGCTCTTAATGTTTCAATGTTAGCTTTCAGAACCCGGTTATCAACATTGGCTTCATTGTACTTTTGGCTTATATCGGCAAGGCGCTTCAGCAAGGTAGAATTTTCAACTCTTAATTGTGCAACCTTGGTTTGAGAAAAGAACATGAGTTAAAAGTATATGTTTAGCAGATTGTAAACGAGGTCAGAAATGCCGTAGACAAAGATTTGTAGGCACAATAGAAGAAACACCTGTGTCTCAAGATCAGTTAAATGTGCTTGCTTTCTTCTCCTTGATCGTCGAGCTGATTCTCGGTTTGAAAGCATTCTGAAAACAGTGCTCAAAACCAATGAGAGACGGTTTATCAGAAATAAAACATGTAGTGTTAAGTAACTCCATAACTAATTCGACGTATGTTCTATCTAAACCTAAAGAAAAAAATACTGTCATCGTTGGTATATGGACATAAATCATTAGCACCTTTTATTAAAAATAACTCGGTACATTCTAAAGTTGCAGTAATATTTTTAACCTTTAAAAAATGTATTTATAATTAGTATATAGATGCAACCTGTTTATATACACCCCACTACTTCCCTCTCCATTTCCTCTCTCCTGATCTTCTTCAATCTATAGTCTAATACATTCTTTCTTCTTTTTTTTTTCTACAGGGTGACATCCATGGTGGCCACCTATTGGGCCCTCTATCTTGCACGTGTATAGGCGAAGGGGAACAACGGAAATGAAGGGCAAAACAGTAATTTAGCTTAAGGGGATGTATTTTGTATTTAATTTTATTCCAGTCTTTTATTATTATTATTGTCTGTTAGTATTTAAGCTTTTGGAGGAAAATGTGCAAGGTAAGAAAAATGAACTCTTGCAAGGAATTGTACTGGGAGAGACCCCCTCTTGGACGGTGGAGACTATCTTTTGTTTGAATGAAATTATACTCTGCTTTGTGGTCCACATTGTATTCTTGTGTGTTTTGTTGCAGGTGGCATAAAATTATTTTCAGGGTTCTATCAAGTGATATCAAGTGATATCACAGTAGGCAAGCTGGAAAGATCACGACATTCCAAAACGGGTGGAAGAGGTAGGAAGGACATGACGGGAGAATCATTGCAGGTAGATAGAGAAGTCGCCGAGTAACAAAGCCTCAATGAAGGAGATGCACAAGAACATGGAGCTGTTGTTCGCGAGGGTACAATCGAACAGACAAGCATGATAACTAACCAACGCGATATCAAAAACCTGGCCAAGGGTACACCTCGTAGGGAAGGGGAAACGGGAGGAGGAATGAAACGAAAGAGTACATAAATAGAGGGGTCAACCAGTACGGAGACGACCAAATCTAGAGAAGCATATGAAGGAAACGAGGTAATGTTGAGACAAAAGTTCAAGAGGGTAGAGATATCAGTGTTCGACACCGACTAGTCCGAAGACTAGGTCTTTCGAGCAGAGAGATACTTCGACATCAATGAACTGTCGGATAATAAAAAGTTGACTATTACAGAGGTGAGCTTCTCAAGCGAAGCGCTACACGAGCTATGGTGGACGAAAGGAAGAAAGTCGTTCTAGAACTGGGAGAACCTACAGGTGAGGATCTTAAAACAGTTCCAATCCACACAAGAAAGGTCACTATGTGCTCAGTTTCTGGCGATCAGGCATGAGGGCAGGGTGGCAAAGTTCTACAAGCGTTTTAAGGTACTTTTGGCGTCCCTACGTTTTATAATGGCCTAAAGGAGTCTATTCACACAGAAGTTTTCTGTTTAAAACCACTGGGCCTAAAGGCGAACATGAGAATAGCCCAATAGATAGAGGACAAAACTAAGGCAACAGAGAGGAAGAGGTTGGGCCTAGGCAAGGCGAAGACTAGTTAGCCCAATTGGGGAGCCTAGAGTGGAATAAGCAGATCGTGGGCTTTAGAGCCTTATAAGAGTACGATGAAGCCAATAAAGCCAACCCGATAAGAACCATTTCACTAGCAGCTCAACCGTCACTCCCTAGACGCCATGTTTTAAAGACTTACTAACTCGAAATTGCAATCTAGGAGAGAGAAAGAGTTATATTGTAGATGTGATGATAAGTTTTTCGTGGGATACAAATGTAAGGGAAAGGAACTTAGTTGATGTTGGTTAGTTAGGAGTGTGTTGCTAAAAAAGAAAACCTAAAAACTAAGGACGGGTAGGAAGAGGTAGAAACCCAGGCGGAGCTTGGATTAAACACAATGGTGGAATATCAACCACATGAACTATCAAACTCAGGGGACAAATCGAAGGTGAAGAGGTAGTGATCCTGGTGGACTGCTGGGCAACGCATAATTTCATCTCGCCAAAGTTGGTGGAGCGGGCAAAGTTTTCATTGTCGAATACTCAAAATTTTGGGGTTATCCTGAGCACGGGAGAGGCCATCCAAGGCCGAGGAGATTGTAAGGCCGTGACGATGGAGTTAGAGCATATGACAATCACGCAAGACTTCCTACCCTTGGAACTGGGAAGCATCAACGTGATCCTGGATGCGTAGTGGCTGAAAATTTTGAGTTCCATAAAGGTGGACCGAAAGGTAAAGAGGTTAACAATTGGGTTCGTAAGGAGAAGATCAAACTTTAAAGCGACCCATCGTTGACCCAGGCAAAAAGTATCGCTGAAAAAAGTAACCCAATCATGGCAAAAGAAAGACCAAGGGTTCTTAGAGGAATTGCTAGATTTGGGGGCGATCTTGCCGAACAGTTTCAAGATAATGAAGTAGAGGATGATCTGGACACGCCAGAGTTAGTAACTACCATACAAGAATTTGAGAATGTGTTCACGTCTCCGAACGGGTTACCCCCAAGCACGGAATGGATCATGCAATCGTGTTGAAAGTGGGTATAAAGCCAATTAACATCCGACCATATAGGTATTCATTTGGACAGAAGGAGGAGATTGAGCGACTCATTAATGAGATGCTACAGACACGCATAATCAAACCCAGTAGTAGCCCATTTTCAAGCTCGATTTTGACATTGACGAGCTCATTTTTGCTATTCAAAAAGAAGGATGGGAGCTGGTCTTTTGTGTTGGTTACAAAGCCCTCAACGATGCTACGATACTGGACAAATTTTCAATTCCGATCATTGAAGAGCTTTTGGACGAGATGCATGGGCCGAGGTTCTCCTCGAAATTGGATCTTAAGTCTGAATACCATCAAATTAGGATGAAGGAGCAGGATGTTCATATAATGGCACTCCAAACGAACAAGTGTCATTTTGAGTTTCTTGTGATGTCGTTTGGTCTGATGAATGTCTGGCGACGTTCCAAGCTTTAATGAAGGGTATTTAAACCTTATCTACATAAATTTGTTTTAGTGTTTTTTGACGATATTGTGTTCTATTGTGTTCTGTTATAGGTGACAGAATTCTTTTTGGGTTCTATCACTGCCTACCTAGGAATTAATTTCTTACAGGTTTCCTTGATATCTACAGTTGTAGGGTCAAGCAGTATCTAAATCCCAGAAGTCACGGATATCAAAAAAAAAAATTCCAATTTTTCCTTTTTCCCATATATGTTCTCTTTCTCTCATCTATTTTTCAATTTTTAAAACTTCCCATGTTTCTCCTCTATTCTTGAATATTAGAAATTTGAATAAACAGGAGGAGCTCTCTCATTTCTAACAAGCTTTATCATTATTCAAGACTCTATTCTTAAGGGACACCCCTTCACCGGACAGGTTGCTTGCAGATGCACCAACTTTATGAAGGCTTTTTAATGGACAACATGGCTAGAACACAATCATCGAATCTTTAAAGATAAGAATCTTGATTTTGATATTTTCTTTGCTTCTTCTACTTGTACTGCTTTACTACTTTATCTTGGTGTTACTCTTTCTTTTGTGATTACACTCTCGCATCTCTTATAGTTAATTGGAGAGAATCAAGTAGCTCATGTTTGAACATTTCATACCATAAATGAAATGAAGTTCTATGTTTCCAATAAAAAATAAAATAAAATAAACCAAAAACCCCTAAGCATTATAAGAAATATCAACTCCCAAATAGTCATTATCTTTGACGTTATATTGAGTTTGAAAAGAACCAATTAGAAAACAACTCATATAGATAATCTTTTTTTTTTCCATTTTGTCCAATTCACAATCATAAGAAACTTTCTTAAGTGACTACAAGAGACTTGGATGCACTCTGGACAGCATTGTGCATCCCATAGAGAAAACACTTAAATTGAGAACACTAAAAAATGCAGTAATTGCGTCCCTAAATTAGTACTGAGCAGATGGTTACCTCCTTACACGTTTTACATCAGCAGGGTCCTTACTCTCAGTTGTCTCAGCTTCTCCCTCAATCTCCTCATCATCCGACTGATCTCTTGATGATCCACTAGTAGCTGACCGAGCTCGGACCTCAGATATTTTTGGCACCACAGGTGAGGAGGAAGTTAATCCAAGGACTCCACTTTTATCCTTATCTGGCAACGCTAATGAATTATTCCCAGCTCCTATATTAGAAGCTATAGAAGGAAGAGATATGGATTCAAATTATAATCTAGAATTCAGTAGTTCTTTTAACTAATCACCAGCATGATGAGAGAGCTAAAAGATATTGACAATACATATACATAAAGCATAAACTACTTAAAAAAGGAAAACATTCAATTTACACCCATTTTTTGTGAGAAACAAAAATACACATGCAGTAATCCCCACCTTTTGGAGCCTGAATTCCCATTGTACTAGATGCTTGTGAACCACAGTCAGCTGAGGTAGACGAAGTTGGAGTCTTTGTAAAGGATCCCTGTTTACACAGAAAACAAAAAATTTCACCCACTTTATCTTGAAAAATAAGGCCCCGTTTCTCAATATGAAAGCAAGGCCATTACTACATTTTGTGTCTAGCTAAGCTCAATTTGAGAATTGAAAAGAATACATGCATCAAAAAGAGAAGAGATAAGTGGACGAAAGAGATTACTTTTCTACTTCCGGAGCAAATATTACATATTAGTATTACTTCTTCAGACATGTCAGTTTTCTGCTCTCCAAATTGGCGCGTGGTCGAAGGCTTGAACTTTGAAGGTGTGCTCCCCTCGAGGTCTTAGATTTGAGACCCACCTGCAACATGAATTTGTAGAGACTTCACATGTATCCATTCCTTTGATGTCTCTCAATGTCTGGCCTAGGGATGGACATGGTTACTCCAGATATAGTGGAGCAAAACTTCAATTTCCCGGTTTCCAAAAAATACTTGCTTTACATCTTCCTCCGTTCTGTGGAGGATCCCACATTGGAAAGTGAGGAGACCTCCTATAGCAATTTATAAGATAGGTGAGCTACTCTTCTCATTACAAATTAGTTTTGAGATTGAAAACCACACTATCTAAGATGGTATCAGAACCCATTGAACTCAAATGAGTATTCGATTCAATAAAAATGAAATTGGGATTTGATTCAAAATTGCCCAAAAGTGACACCATCTTGAGAGGGTATGTTGAGAATCTCACATTGGAAAGTCAGAAAACCTCATGGTAATTTATAAGATAGGTGGGCTACTTCTCTTGTTACCAATGGAGGCCATAAATTCATCCTATGGTAGCACCTAACTAAAAAATTATTAAGTACCCTACAAGAGTCAAAAACAACAATGTTATAAGGTTGTTAAGAAAGAAGAGGAGCTGCAATAGTTTAAAAGCTTCAAGATTAATAGCTATTGCCTTGCTATTTTCATCTCTTCTTCGCTGATGACAACTTGTTGCTTTTCAGGGCCAGTAAAGACGACTGCTTGAAAATTATAGATATTCTCCATTGTTACGAGAGAGAGCTTATGGGCAATTGTTTAACTATGACAAATCTGTTGTTTTATTCGGTTGCAATGTCAAGAACAGGGACAAAGTGGATTTCTGTAACCTGTTGGGTGTTAAGATGAATGATAATCTTTGTGTTTATCTGGGAATGCCCTCTCAGAATAATAAAAACAAGAAGGCCCTTTTTTATTCTATCAAAGGAAGGCTTGAAAAATGCTTGCAAGCCTGGAAAGGTAAAATCTTATCTAGAGGTGGAAAAGAGACTATGATTAAGGCAGTGGGCCAAGCCATTCCTACGTATATTATCAGTTGTTTCAGGCTCCTCAAACCCTTTAATGAAGACTTGCAAAACCTGTGCGCCAAATTTTGGTAGGGAAAGGAGGGTGATAGGGGTAAAACCCATTGGATGAGCTGGAAAAGAATGTGCAAAAACAAAGAGGTAGGGGGCATGGGTTTTAGAAACCTTAATTTATTTAACCAAGCTCTGGTTGCCAAAAATTGCTGGAGAATCCTTTGGAATCCTAAGAGCTTGTTGTGCAAAACTCTTAAAGGAAAGTATTTTCCTCATGGAGTATTTCTTTCGACTGAGTTGGGCAATAATGTCTCTTTCTTAGAGAAGTATTTTGTGGGGAAGAAATCTATTTCAAAGTGGCTACCGGTGGAAAGTCAGGAATGGTAGAAAGATCACCATTGGCGTGGATTCGTGGCTTAGTAGAAAAAGGAATCCTTATGCTCACGGGGTGAAGGATGGGTGGAAGAATATATGTGTTGCGGAGCTTACCATGGATAATCAATCTTGGAATAAGGATCAGGTTGAGGAGTTTTTCTGAAAGGAGGATGCCAAGATTATTCTTACACTCCTTCGAGCGTCACGAACATTCCTGATGAAGTGATGTGGAATGACGAGAGTAAAGGGGTCTTTACGATTAAAAGTGCTTACCATCTGGCGGTTAACTTGGATAACTCTAGAACGGAAGCTTCCTCAGATCCTAAAATCATTTCTGTTATGTGGAAAAATTTCTGGAAGATTGGTCTTCCTCCCAAAATTAAAGTGGGGGCTTGGAGCATGGTATGGAGTCGAACATTCATATCATTAGATATTGCAAGTTGGTAATTAAATTTTGGGGTTACTACTTTTCCGGGTTTAAGGATTTCAATTATTTCTTTTGGGGTGTGGAGAGAGGGGAGGACTTTTGGAAAGGGTTGTGCGAGAGAATTCCTAGAGATGATTGGTTTAAATGTATTATTTTAATTTGGAGCTTATGGAACTTCAAGAATCAAGTGTTTTGCGGTGGTTTGAACATGAAGTTCGATAAACTCCAAATTTTTATTGAAAAATCTATTAACGACTTTAATTGTTCTGTAACAGGAAATCCTTCGGCTCCCCTTTCGAATCAAGATGTAATCTTCGGTGATTGGAAAAAAGATAAAGGGGGAAGGGATTTGGAAGCTTAATGTTGATGCCTCGCTTAACAACAGTTCAGTAAGGGCCAGGATTGGATGGGTGCTATGGGATTGGAGGGGGCGTCCAAAGATGCTTGGAGGAAGATCCACTCATCACATTATTCGATAAAGACTCTTGAAGTTCTTGCCGTTAGAGAGGGTTTGTTGCATCTTAGGAGGGTGAAATCTTCTTTTTTGCCCCCACTAATGGTGGAATTGGATCCTCTCGAAGTGGTCAAACCCATGAATGAAAACTTCTCGGACTTATCTGAGTTTAGTAGTATTGTGACCGATGTGAGGTCTTTGCTTTCTTCCCTCGATATTGATAATGTTTTTCATTGTAGAAGGAAGTGCAATGTTGTTGCCGATCTTATGGCTAGGAAGGGTCTGAGTTTGATTCTTGTTGGATAGACTCTTCTCTCCCTGTTGAGAATGAGTTTGATTCTTTTGGAGGGGAAATCTCCCCCTTGATATTGGCTCAGCTTTGGAGTTGGATTCTTTGTTGGTTTCTGTTTGAGTGTAAATAAAGCTCCGTTCTTCAAAAAAAAAACAATGTTGTGAGGTCCTGAAGTTTTTATTTTAATTAGTCAAAGAACATAAATTAAAACGTACACGCATGGTTATCAAATATCTCAGATCTCCTTCTTATCTCCTTAACATCATTAAAATTATTCCCTTCCTAGTTCCCAAAGTTGGAGGGATCACAGAAGCTGCAATTTTTATTGCTTTATTGCTTTCCGCGGCTTGTCATGTCAAGCTACCATGGAAAGAAAATTTTAGATATCATGAATAGCACAACAAAGCATGGGACTCTAAAGTTTCAAGTCAATAATCAATGAATTGACTCTAGAACCCGTATGTCTGGGCTCTTCTCCTCACGATTTCAGCTAAAATTTACTTGAAGGGAAAGCTTTTCATACTAGTATACTAGAGCCTAAAGTTTCTAAAGAGGTTAAAACCTCTATACCTTCCGGGCAATATCTTCATATGAATGGTTGATTTCATGGGTAGGGACTTGAAGTCTCTAAGGTATGTTCTATTAGAAGTCTCAGGTTCGAAATTCAAGAGTAAACTTAATCCTATTCCGAGGAAGAAGGGTTCATAGTGAAGGGGTGGGAAAGAAACAATCTAAAATCCAACATCCATCAACCAAAAACATTATCTCGATTTAACATATAAAGTTGAAATTCAAAAATAGAATATGAGAAAACATTTGATCATGTTAACTATTCTTACAACACCACCACAAAATAACAAACGAAAAAACCCCAGCTCCTACTGTCTCAAGACAGCAATCTAGCACAAATGAGCTAACTCTCTTTCTACACAAACACTAAATGCAAAGAAACCCGATTAGCAAATAAAACAGCCAAAATGTCAATATCATCTTTCAAACTTCAAATATCCCGCTCACTCCCCAAAAATTCCCTCATCAACAAAACAGAGACAAAAATAAACAATCCGCATCAAAAAGAAGACACAAAGAAATGAAGGGGGAAAAATTTACCCTCTTCATGGCGACCGCAGCACAAGCCAAATGAAGCTTGCTCTTAAGGAAGGCCTGATATTCCTCAGAATCGATCGGCATATTCGGTGGTACAGCATTGGAAGAAATGCTGCCGCCGTTACAATTACTAACCCCATCAACACTACGATTGAGCTTGTGCGGTTGATTAGGGGCAGAGTCCTCGATCTCGATGACTTCGCCATGGTGGTCCGCAGCAGAAGAATTAGGGGAAGTTTCAGAGGCCTCCTCAAGGAAGCGTTGGAAGGCCCACTCCGACGCGCTACGGTTCATTTTTGAGCCTTCGTCGATAGACGGCGGTGTTCGCGACGGCGGAGGATCGGCGGCGGGATGGGACGACCAGTACTGATCGGAAATTTCACCCACTGAAAATACCCTATCCATCTTCTCTCTCTCTCTGTTTCTTTCTTCTCCAATTGTCTTTCTTTGTCTCGTCGACTCCTTTACAAATCTTTTTAGCTCGAATATGAAGGGTATTTTAGTCATCTAAAAATCAAATCTACGTGACATGCTAGAAAAAATGCCTGGGTAAGGGTATTTTCGGTAGTTAAAAATAATATGTTTTTGTCTGTTTTTCTAGTTAACTGCATTTTAGGAAAAGCTTCATTGTCTCAAAAAAAAAGAAAAAAAAAAAGGGGGGAAACCTTGTTTTTTTTCCTTTACTGTTTGAATTTTAGCTTTTCGTCTCATAAATATTCTAAAAATTATCAAATACGTATAAATAATATATATATATATATATATATATATGAAACATACTTCTAAATTTTATAATTTTTATAACCACTGTTTCTCAACTTTAAAATGTTTCAAAAAGCTATTGAATTTTACTGAATGAAATATTTTACCCTTATATTTAGATGAAACCTTTAAATTTTAATTTAAGAGATGTCCTAAATTTTAAAAAATTTCACAAATATGATTTCAGAGGCTATAAAAACTTTATAACATATTTGAATCATTAATTTTTTTTTTTTTTAATTAAAATTTTGTTTCAAATACTTAACGTATTTTATTGTGATTTTTTTATTTTTGTACTTTTAATTTATGAATTATTTTTATGTGTCAATATTAGTTTTTTTTTTAATTAATTCAATAGTTATTCTAATATTAAAATTAAATTTTTAACACATTTCTCTTATAATTGTTGTTTAACATTTATTTTAGTAGCATTTGCATGTATATTAGAAAAATAATTAAAGTTTGGTGTATAGTACATTTTAAAAGTATTTTGCACATAAAAATTTTTGGTGGCCCAATAAAAATTACCAAAAAGTCCATGCAGTTTAAAGTGCTCAAAATACATTTTGGGTCGGATGAAATTTTGGGCGGCTCAAAACACATTTGAGGCCCGCCCATATCTATCACATTTCTATCAAAATTTTGGATGTCTATCAGTCACTACAACATTTATCTATCATTCACTTTAATCATATCTATCGCACGATTCCACATTCCCAAATTTACACAATTGATCAAATCATTTAATTTACCTCTTTCGTCTCTCTCATCAAAGCCGTTTCAACTCTCCCTTCAAACAATGTTGTTTTCTCTCATTCTTTCGATTCTCTAAATCGTTTTCTATCATTTTTGCTTTTAATCTATCACTCTCATGTCTATCAGCGTGTTGATAGTCCATCACTCTCATGTCTATCAGTGCGTGATTGTCTATTCACTCTCGTTTCTATCAGTTAATAACATTCCATCAATCGAATGTAGACTTCAATCTCTTATTCTATCAGTGTGTTCATAGTTCATCACTTTCATGTGTATCAGTGTGTTGATAGTCTATCACTCCCGTTTCTATCAGTTGATAACCTTCCATCAATCCAGTGATAAACTTCAATCATCCGGTGAAATACTTCACTCTCCCATTCTACTACTGCATTCATGGTCCACCACTCTCATGTCTATCAGTGCGTTGATAGTCTATCACTCTAATTTCTATCAATTGATAACCTTCAATCAATCTGGTGATAGAATTCAATCAGTCAGTGATAAACTTCAATTAGATTCTTCATTTTTCACCCAAATTCTCTCTCTTCAATTCTCATATTTGATCCAATGCTCTTTGAAATTATGTCCACAGACCTCCATCTCCATCGCATTTTTCTCAAAATCCTCCACCGTCTGACGATCAATCTTCAAATTTCACTCCTGTCATCAATGGCGACAGATCACGACACTGTAATCTAAAAACCTTAAATCGACGACTCTACCACCGTCGAAGAATTAGCTATCGCACATCGATGTCTGCAAAAAAACAAGATACGGGTATGGATGAATTTCATTCCAAAATCGAAATTGAAACGAACTTGGAAGAATCGAGAGAAAGAAGAAGAAGACGATCGATGTTGTTGAACAAACGAAAATCGGAAAAAAAAAAAAAAGAATGTGAAGAAGACGCGGGAACCAGGGTTAAAAAAGGAATTTTGTGATAAATAATAGAAAATGTGATATAATTATAATGCATATTGGAATATG
>JBBMEG010057510.1:0-15324 GCA_037832605.1 Cyclanthera cordifolia
AATTTGGCCTAAAAAAGCTTTGTCTCTTCTTGTGCATTGGCAAGCATTTGAAGATGTAGTGTATAAGCCTCTTGAATATTCTTTGCCTTACTCCTTGTAATAGGGCCTTCCGGTACATGTAATGGATCGTTGATTGGATTCGTATCATGTGAATTCATGATTTGAACTTAAGTTCGTCCGATGTATGTCCTACACATTCCTCCAAGACCTTAGTCTGACGAACTTTCATTTTTAATTCTCTTACCCATAGATTTATGTGAGTTTTTTAGGTTTTTGGTTCAAAAGTGGTTGATTCATGATTTGGTCTTAAGTTTGTTCGAGGTTCGTCCTACACACTCCTCCCAAACCCTAGTTCGACGAAATTATAGGTTTAATTCTCTTACCCATAGTTTTATGCAAGTCTTTTAGGGTTTTTCTTCAAAAGTGATTAATTCATGATTTAAACTTAAGTTCATCTGATGTTTGTTCTATATATTCCTACAAAACCCTAGTTTGACGAACTTTTTTTTTAAATTCTCTTACCCATAGATTTACGCTAGTTTTTTAGGGTTTTGGTTTAAAAGAGGTTAATTCATGATTTGGTCTTAAGTTCGTTCGAAGTTCGTCCAACACACTTCTCCCAAACCCTAGTGTTTGACGAAATTTTATTTTTAATTCTTTTACCATAGTTTTATGCAAGTTTTTTAGGGTTTTTGTTCAAAAGTGGTTAATTCATGATTTGAACTTAAGTTCGTATGATGTTTGTCCTACATATTCCTACAAAACCCTAGTTCGACGAACTTTTATTTTTAATTCTCTTCCCCATAGATTTATGCGAGTTTTTTAGGTTTTTGTTTTAAAAGTGGTTAGTTCGTGATTTGGTCTTAAGTTCGTTCAATGTTTGTCCTATACAATCCTCCAAAACCGTAGTTAGACGAAGATATATTTTTAATTCTCTTACCTTTAGATTTCTGCAAGTTTTGTAAAGTTTTTATTCAAAACTGGTTAATAATGATTTCAACTTAAGTTCGTCCGATCTTTGTCCTACACATTCCTACAAAACCCTAGTTCGACGAACTTTTATTTTAAATTCTCTTCCCCATTGATTTATGCGAGTTTTTTAGGTTTTTTTTCAAAAGTGGTTAATTCATGATTAAGTCTTCAGTTCGTTCGATGTTCGTCCTACACAGTCCTCCCAAACCCTAGTTCGACGAACTTTTATTTTTAATTCTTTTACCCATAGATTTATGCGAGTTTTTTACGGTTTTGGTTCAAAAGTGGTTAATTCATAATTTGGTCTTAAGTTCGTTCGAACTTCGTCCTATACACACCTTTCAAACCCTATTTCGTCTGATGTTTTTCCTACTCATTCCTCCCAAACCCTAGTTCGACGAAATTTAATTTTTAATTCTCTTACCCATAGATTAATGCGAGTTTTTTAAGGTTTTGGTTCAAAAGTTGTTATGCATGATTTGAACTTAAGTTCGTCCGATGTTTGTCCTACACACTCCTCCAAAACACTTGTTCGACGAACTTTTATTTTTTAATTCTCTTACCTATAGATTTAAGCGAGTTTTTTTGGTTTTTGGTTCAAAAGTAGTTTATTCATGATTTGGTATTAAGTTGGTTTGATGTTCGTCCTACACACTCCTCCCAAACCCTAGTTCGACTTATTTTTAATTCTCTTACCCATAGATTTATGAGAGTTTTTTATGGTTTTGGTTCAAAAGTGGTTCATTCATTATTTGGTCTTAAGTTCGTTTGAGTTTCATCCTACGCACTCCTCTTAAACCCTGGTAAGAATAAATTATATTTTTAATTCTCTTACCCATAGATTTATGCTAGTTTTTTCGGTTTTTTGTTGAAAAGTGGTTAATTCATGATTTGGTCTTAAGTTTGTTCGAGGTTCGTCATACACATACCTCCAAAACCCTAGTTTGAAGAAATTATATTTTTAAATCTCTTACCCATAGATTTATGCAAGTTTTTTAGAGTTTTTGTTCAAAAGTGGTTAATTCATGATTTGAACTTAAGTTCCACCAATGTTTGTCCTACATTTCCTACAAAACCGTAGTTCGACGAACTTTTATTTTAAACTCTCTTACCGATAGATTTATGAGAGTTTTTTAGGGTTTTTGTTCAAAAGTGGTGAATTCATGATTTGAACTTAAGTTCGTCTGATGCATGTCCTACACATTCCTCCCAAACCTTAGATCGAAGAACTTTCATTTTTAATTCTCTTACCCATAGATTTATGTTAGTTTTTTAGGTTTTTGGTTCAAAAGTAGTTAATTCATGATTTGGTCTTAAGTTCGTTTGAGGTTCGTCCTTCACAATCCTCTTAAACCCTAGTTTGAAGAAATTATATTTTTAATTCTCTTACCCATAGATTTATGCATGTTTTTTCGGGTTTTGGTTGAAAAGTGGTTAATTCATGATTTGGTCTTAAGTTCGTTCGAGGTTCGTCCTACACACTCCTCACAAACCCTAGTTTGAAGAAATTATATTTTTAATTCTCTTACCCATAGATTTATGCAAGTTTTTTAGTGTTTTTGTTCAAAAGTGGTTAATTCATGATTTGAACTTAAGTTCCTCCGATTTTTGTCCTACATTTCCTACAAAACCCTAGTTCGACGAACTTTTATTTTAAACTATCTTACCTATAAATTTATGAGAGTTTTTTAGGATTTTTGTTCACAAGCGGTTAGTTCATGATTTGAACTTAAGTTCGTCCGATGTTTGTCCTACACACTCCTCTCAAACCCTAGTTCGATGAACTTTTATTTTTAATTCTCTTACCCATAGATTTATGTGAGTTTTTTTTGTTTTTGGTTCAAAAGTGGTTAATTCATTATTTGGTCTTAAGTTCGTTCGAGGTTCGTCCTACACACTCCTCCCAAACCCTTGTTCGATGAAATTATAGTTTTAATTCTCTTACCCATAGTTTTATGCAAGTTTTTTAGGGTTTTTCTTCAAAAGTTGTTTGGTCATGATTTAAACTTAAGTTCGTCCGATTTTTGTTCTATATATTCCTACAAAACCCTAGTTCGACGAACTTTTATTTTAAATTCTCTTACCCATAGATTTACGCAAGTTTTTTAAGGTTTTGGTTGAAAAGTGGTTAATTCATGATTTGGTCTTAAGTTCGTTCGATGTTCGTCTTACACACTTCTCCCAAACCCTAGTTCGACGAAATTTTATTTTTAATTCTCTTACATGTTTTTTAAGGTATTTGATCAAAAGTGGTTAAATTATGATTTCAACTTAAGTTTGTTCGAACTTCGTCCTACACACACCTTTCAAATCCTAGTTTGTCCGATGTTTGTCCTACACACTCCTCCCAAACCCTAGTTCCATAAACTTTTATATTTAATTCTCTTAGCCATAGATTTATGAGAGTTTTTTATGGTTTTGGTTCAAAACTGGTTAATTCATGATTTGAACTTAAGTTCGTCTAATGTTCGTCCTACACACTCCTCCAAAGCAATAGTTCGACGAACTTTTACTTTTTAATTCTTTTACCCTTAGATTTATGCGATTTCTTTCGACGTTTGGTTCAAAAGTGGTTAATTCATGATTTAGTATTAAGTTCGTTCGATATTCGTCCTACACACTCCTCCCAAACCCTAGTTCGTGGAACTTTTATATTTAATTATGTTACGCATAGATTTATGCGACTTTTTTAGGTTTTTGGTTCAAAAGTCGTTAATTCATGATTTGGTATGAAGTTTGTCCGATGTTCGTCCTACACACTCCTCCCATACCCTAGATCGGCTAACTTTTATTTTTAATTCTCTTACCCATAGATTTATGCGAGTTTTTTACGGTTTAGGTTTAAAAGTTGTTAATTCATGATTCGGTCTTAAGGTCGTTCGAAGTTCGTCCTATACACACCTTTCAAACCATAGTTTGTCCGATGTTTTTCCTACACACTCCTCAAAAACCCAAGTTTGACGAACTTTTTATTTTTTAATTCTCTTACCCATAGATTTATGCGAGTTTTTTAGGTTTTTGGTTCCAAAGTGGTTAATTCATGATTTGGTTTTAAGTTCGTACAATGCTTGTCTACACACTCCTCTAAAACCCTAGTTCGATGAACTTTCAATTTTAATTCTCTTACCCATAGATTTATGCGAGTTTTTTAGGTTTTTGGTTCAAAAGTGGTTAATTCATGATTTGGTTTTAAGTTCGTTCGATGGTCGTCCTACGCACTCCACCAAACCCTAGTTCGACGAACTTTTATTGTTTAGTTCTCTTACCCTTAGATTTATGCGAGTTCTTTCGGTTTTTGGTTCAAAAGTGGTTAATTCATGATTTGGTTTTAAGTTCGTTCGATGTTCCTCCTACACACTCCTCCCAAACCCTAGTTCGACGAACTTTTATTTTTAAATCTCTTACGCATATTTATGTTACTTTTTTAGGGTTTTGTTCAAAAGTGGTTAATTCTTGATTTAAACTTAAGTTCGTCTGATGTTTGTTCTACACACTCCTACAAAACCCTAGTTCGACAAACTTTTATTTAAAATTCTCTTCCCCACAGATTTATGCTGCTTTTTTAGGTTTTTGGTTCAAAAGTGGTTAATTCATGATTTGGTCCCAAGTTCGTTCGATGTTCGTCCGACACACTCCTCCCAAACCCTAGTTCGACGAACTTATATTTTTAAATCTCTTACTCATAGATTTATGTGAGTTTTTTACGTTTTTGGTTCAAAAGTGGTTAATTCATGAGTTGGTCTTAAGTTCGTTCGAACTTTGTCCTATACTTACCTTTCAAAACCCTAGTTCGTCTGATGTTCGTCCTACACACTCCTCCAAAACCCTAGATTGAAAAACTTTTATTTTTAATACTCTTACCCTTAGATTTATGCGGGTTTTTTATGGTTTTGGTTCAGAAAGGGTTAATTCATGATTTGAACTTAAGTTCGTCTGATGTTCCTACTAAACACTCCTCCAAAATATTAGTTCGACGAACTTTTATTTTTTAATTCTCTTACCCTTAGATTTATGCGAGTTCTTTAGGTGTTTGGTTCAAAAGTGGTTAATTCATGATTTGGTCTTAAGTTCTTTCGATGTTCGTCCTACACACTCCTCCAAAACCCTAGTTCGACGAATTTTTTTTTAAAATTCTCTTAGCTTAGATTTATGCCAGTTTTTTATGGTTTTTGTTCAAAAGTGGTTAATTCATGATATGAACTTAAGTTCATCCGATGTTTGTCCTACACATTCCTACATAACCCTAATTCGACGAACTTTTATTTTCAATTCTCTTCCCGATAGATTTATGCTGGTTTTTTAGGTTTCTGGTTCAAAAGTGGTTAATTCATGATTTGGTTCGAAGTTCGTCCGATCTTCGTCCTACACACTCTTCCTATATCCTAGATCGAAGAAGTTTTATTTTAAATTCCCTTACCCATAGATTTATGCGAGTTTTTTACAGTTTTGGTTTAAAAGTGGTTAATTCATTATTTGGTCTTAAGGTTGTTCGAAGTTCGTCGTATACACAACTTTCAAACCATAGTTCGTCCGATGTTTGTCGTACACACTCCTCAAAAACCCTAGTTTGACGAACTTTTATTTTTAAATCTCTTACCCATAGATTTATGCGAGTTTCTTAGGGTTTTTGTTCAATAGTGCTTAATTCATGATTTAAACTTAAGTTCGTCCGATGTTTGTCCTACACACTCGTCCCAAACCCTAGTTCGACGAACTATTATTTTTAATTCTCTTACCCATAGATTTATGCGAGTTTTTTAGGTTTTTGGTTCAAACCTGGTTAATTCATGATTTGGTCTTAAGTTCGTTCGAGGTTCGTCCTACACACTCCTCCCAAACCCTAGTTCAACGAAATTATATTTTTAATTCTCTTACCCATAGATTTATGCAAATTTTTTTAGGGTTTTTGTTCAAAAGTGGTTAATTCATGATTTAAACTTAAGTTCGTACCATGTTTGTACTACATATTCCTACAAAACCCTAGTTCGACGAACTTTTATTATAAATTCTCTTACCTATAGATTTATGCAAGTTTTTTAGGGTTTTGGTTTAAAAGTGGTTAATTAATGATTTGAACATAAGTTCATTCGATGTTTGTCCTACACACTCCTCCCTAACCCTAGTTCGATGAACTTTTATTCTTAATTCTCTTACCCATAGATTTATGTGAGTTTTTTAGGTTTTTGGTTCAAAAGTGGTTATTAATAATTTGAACTTAAATTCCCCTGATATTTGTCGTACAGAATCCTCACAAACCCTAGTTCAACGAACTTTAATTTTTAATTTACATACCCATAGATTTATTCGAGTTTTTAAGGTTTTTGCTTCAAAAGTGGTTACTTCATGATTTGAACTTAAATTCGTCTGATGATCGTCCTACACCCTTCTCTCAATCCCTAGTTCGACGAACTTTTATTTTTTATTCTTTTGCCCATAGATTTATTAGAGTTTTTTAGAGTTTTCGCTTCAAAAGTGGTTAATTCATTATTTGAACTTAAATTCATCCGATGAACGTCCGATACAGTCCTCTAAAACCCTAGTTCGACGAAGTTTTAATTTTTTATTCACTTACCCAAATATTTGTTCGAGTCTTTTAGGGTGTTTGCTTCAAAAGTGGTTAATTCATGATTTGAATTTAAATTCGTCTGATGACCGTCCTACACACTCCTTTCAAACCCTAGTTCGTCGAACTTTTATTTTTTATTCACTTGCCCATAGATTTACGCAAATATTTTAGGGTTTATTCGTCGAAAGTGGTTAATTCATGATTTGAACATAAATTCATGCGATGATCGTCCTACACAGTCCTCTCAAACTCTAGTTGACGAACTTCAATTTTTAATTCACTTACCAATAGATTTATTCGTGTATTTTAGGGGTTTTGCTTCAAAAGTGGTTAATTGATGATTTGAACTTAAATTCGTCTGATGACGATCCTACACACTTCTCTCAAACCCTAGTTCGCCGAACTTTTATTTTTTATTCAATTACCAATAGATTTATGCGAGTTTTTTAGGTTCTTTGCTTCAAAAGTGGTTTTTAATAATTTGAACTTAAATTCGCCTGATCTATGTCCTACACACTCCTCTCAAACCCTAGTTCAACGAACTTTATTTTTTAATTCACTTACGCATAGATTTATTCGAGTTTTTTAGGTTTTTTGCTTCAAAAGTGCTTAATTCATGATTTGAACTTAAATTCGTCTGATGACAGTCCTACACACTCCTCTCAAACCCTAGTTCGACCATCTTTTATTTTTTATTAACTTGCCCATAGATTTATGCATGTTTTTTGGGGTTTATGAGTTGTTAATATATGATTTGAACTTAAATACGTCCGATGATCGTCCTACACTCTCTCTCAATCCCTAGTTCGACGAACTTTTATTTTTATTCACTTGCCCATGGATTTATAAGAGTTTTTTAGGGTTTTTGCTTCAAAAGTGGTTAATTCATGATTTAGTCTTAAGTTTGTCCTACAGAGTTCTCCCGAACCCTAGTTCGAAGAAATTTTATTTTTAATTCTCTTACCATAGATTTATACAAGTTTTTTAGGGTTTTTGTTCAAAAGTGGTTAATTGATGATTTGTTCTTAACTACGTTCGTAGTTCATCCTACGCAACTCCTTTCAAACCTTCGTTCGACGAACTTTTATTTTTAATTCTCTTACCGATAGATTTATAAGAGTTTTCTAGCGTTTTCGTTTCGAAAGTGGTTAATTCATGATGTGGTCTTAAGCTCTATCGATGTTCGTCCAACACACTCCTCCCAATCCCTAATTCGACGAACTTTTATTTTTAATTCTCTTACCCATAGATTTATACGAGTTTTTTATGGTTTTGGTTCAGAAGTGGTTATATCATGATTTGGTCTTAAGTTTGTTCTACACACTTCTCCTGAACCCTAGTTCAAAGAAATTCTATTTTTAATTCTCTTACCATAGATTTATGCAAGTTTTTTAGGGTTTTTGTTCAAAAGTGGTTAATTCATGATTTGATCTTAACTACGTTCGAAGTTCATCCTACACACTCCTTTCAAACCTATGTTCGACGAACTTTTATTTTTAATTCTCATACCTATATATTTATAAAAGTTTTTTAGGGTTTTCGTTTCAAAAGTCGTTAATTCATGATTTTGTCTTAAGTTCTTTCGATGTTCGTCCTACACACTCCTTCCAAACCCTAGTTCGACGAATTTTTATTTTAAATTCTCTTACCCATGGATTTATGCTAGTTTTTTAGGGTTTTGGTTTAAAAGTGGTTAATTCATGATTTGAACATAAGTTCGTCCGATGTTTGTCCTACACACTCCTCCCTAGCCCTAGTTCGACGAACTTTTATTCTTAATTCTCTTTTCGATAGATTTATGCGAGTTTTTTAGGTTTTTGGTTCAAAAGTTGTTATTAATAATTTGAACTTAAATTCGCCTGATATTTGTCCTACACAATCCTCTCAAACCCTAGTTCGACGAACTTTAATTTTTAATTCACAGACCCATCGATATATTCTAGTTTTTTAGGGTTTTTGCTTCAAAAGTGGTTACTTCATGATTTGAACTTAAATTCGTCTGATGACAGTCCTACACACTCCTCTCAAACCCTAGTTCGACCATCTTTTCTTTTTTATCATCTTGCTCATAGATTTATGCGAGTTTTTTGGGTTTTTGAGTGGTTAATTCATGATTTGAACTTAAATTCGTCTGATGATCGTTCTACACCCTTCTCTCAATCCCTAGTTCGACGAACATTTATTTTTTATTCACTTGCCCATAGATTTATTAGAGTTTTTTAGAGTTTTTGCTTCAAAAGTGGTTAATTCATTATTTGAACTTAAATTCATCCGATGAACGTCCTATATAGTCCTCTAAAACCCTTGTTCGACGAAGTTTTATTTTTTTATTCACTTACCCAAATATTTATTCGAGTCTTTTAGGGTGTTTGCTTCAAAAGTGGTTAATTCATGATTTGAATTTAAATTCGTCTGATGGCCATCCTACACACTCCTTTCAATTCTTAGTTCGTCGAACTTTTATTTTTTATTCACTTGCCCATAGATTTATGCGAGTTTTTTAGGGTTTATTCTTCGAAAGTGGTTAATTCATGATTTGAACATAAATTCGTCTGATGATCGTCCTATACACTCCTCTGAATCACTAGTTCGACGAACTTTTATTTTTTATTCACTTACCCAGAGATTTATGCGAGTATTTTAGGGTTTTTGCTTCAAAGGTGGTGAATTCATGATTTAAACTTAAATTCATCTAATGAACGTCCTACACAGTCCTTACAAACCCTAGTTTGACGAACTTTAATTTTTAACTCACTTACCCATAGATTTATTGGAGTTATTTAGGGTTTTTGCTTCAAAAGTGGTTAATTAATGATTAACACTTAAATTCATCCGATGATCATCCTACACACTACTTTCAATCCCTAGTTTGACGAACTTTTATTTTTTTATTCACTTGCCCGTAGATTTATTAGAGTTTTTTAGGGTTTTTGTTTCGAAAGTGGTTAATTCATGATTTAAACTTAATTCATCGGATGATCGTCCTACACAGTCCTCTCAAACCCTAGTTTGACGAACTTTTATTTTTAATTCACTTACCCAGAGATTTATGCAAGTATTTTATTGTTTTTTCTTCAAAGGTGGTTAATCCATGATATGAACTTAAATTCATCTAATGAACATCCTACACAATGCTCTCAAACCCTAGTTCGACGAACTTTATTTTTTAATTCACTAACCCGTAGATTTATTGGAGTTTTTTAGGGTTTTTGCTTCAAAAGTGGTTAATTCATGATTTAAACTTAAATTCGTCCGATGACCGTCCTACACACTCCTATCAAGCCCTAGTCCGCCGAACTTTTATTTTTTATTCACTTGCCAATAGATTTATGCGAGTTTTTTAGGTTATTTGCGTCAAAAGTGGTTAATATATGATTTGAACTTAAATTCGTCCAATGATCGTCCTACACACTTCTCTCAATCCCTAAATCGACGAACTTTTATTTTTTATTCACTTACCCAATGATTTATTAGAGGTTTTTAGGGTTTTTGCTTCAAAAGTGGTTAATTCATGATTTGAACTTAAATTCGTCTGATGACCCTCCTACACACTCCTCTCAACCCCTAGTTCGACCGTCTTTTATTTTTTATTCACTTGCCCATAGATTTATGCGAGTTTTTTGGGTTTTTGAGTGGTTTATTCATGATTTGAACTTAAATTCGTCAGATGATCGTCCTACACCCTTCTCTCAATCCCTAGTTCGACGAACTTTTATTTTTTATTCACTTGCCCGTAGATTTATTAGAGTTTTTTAGGGGTTTTGTTTCAAAAGTGGTTAATTCATGATTTAAACTTAAATTCATCGGATGATCGTCCTGCCCAGTCATCTCAAACCCTAGTTCGACGAACTTTTATTTTTTATTCACTTACCTAGAGATTTATGCAAGTATTTTACGGTTTTTGCTTCAAAGGTGGTTAATCCATGATTTGAACTTAAATTCATCTGATGAACATCCTACACAGTGCTCTCAAACCCTAGTTCGACGAACTTTATTTTTTAATTCACTAACCCGTAGATTTATTGGAGTTTTTTAGGGTATTTGCTTCAAAAGTGGTTAATTCATGATTTAAACTTAAATTCGTCTGATGACCGTCCTACACACTCCTATCAAGCCCTAGTTTGCCGAACTTTTATTTTTTATTCACTTGGCAATAGATTTATGCGAATTTTTTAGGTTTTTTGCATCAAAAGTGGTTAATATATGATTTGAACTTAAATTCGTCCAATGATCGTCCTACAGACTTCTCTCAATCCCTAAATCGACCAACTTTTATTTTTTATTCACTTACCCAATGATTTATTAGAGTTTTTTAGGGTTTTCGCTTCAAAAGTGGTTAATTCATGATTTGAACTTAAATTCGTCCGATGACAGTCCTACACACTCCTCTCAAACCCTAGTTCGACCATCTTTTATTTTTTTATTAACTTGCTCATAGATTTATGCATGTTTTTTTGGGTTTATGAGAGGTTAATATATGATTTGAACTTAAATTCGTATGATGATCGTCCTACACCCTTCTTTCAATCCCTAGTTCGATGAACTTTTATTTTTTATTCACTTGCCCATAGATTTATTAGAGTTTTTTAGGGTTTTTGCTTTAATAGTGGTTAATTCATGATTTGAACTTAAATTCATCCGATGAACGTCCTATACAGTCCTCTCAAACCGTACTTCGACGAACTTTTTTTTTTCACTTACCCAAAGATTTATTCGAGTTTTTTAGGGTGTTTTCTTCAAAAGTGGTTCATTCATGATTTGAATTTAAATTCGTTTGATGACCATCCTACACACTCCTTTCAAACCCTAGTTCGACGAACTTTTATTTTTTATTCACTTGCCCATAGATTTATGCGAGTTTTTTAGGGTTTAGTCTTCGAAAGTGGTTAATTCATGGTTTGAACTTAAATTCGTCTGATGATCGTCCTACACACTCCTCTCAATCCCCAGTTTGACGAACTTTTATTTTTTTATTTTTTTACCCAGAGATTTATGCGAGTATTTTAGAGTTTTTGCTTCAAAGGTGGTTAATTCATGATTTGAACGTAAAATCATCTCATGAACGTCCTACACAGTCCTCTCAAACCCTAGTTCGACGAACTTTATTTTTTAATTCACTTACCTGTAGATTTATTCGAGTTTTTTAGGGTTCTTACTTCAAAAGTGGTTAATCCATGATTTGAACTCCAATGACGGTCCTAGACACTTCTTTCAAACCCTAGTTCGACAAACTTTTTTTTTATTCAATTACCCATAGATTTATGCGAGTTTTCTAGGATTTTTGCTTCAAAAGTGGTTAATTCATCTTTTTAACTTAAATTCGTCCCATGATCGTCCTACACAGTCCTCTCAAACCCTAGTTTGACAAACTTTTATTTTTTATTCACTTAGGAATAGATTTATGAGAGTTTTTTTGGGTTTTTGCCTGAAAAGTGGTTAATACATCATTTGAACTTAAATTCGTCCAATGATCATCCTACACACTCCTCTCAAGCTCTAGTTCGACGAACTTTTTTTTTATTCACTTACCCATAGATTTATGTGAGTCTTTTAGGGTTTTTGATTCCAAAGAGGTTAATTCATGATTTGAACTTAAATTCGACCGTTGTTCGTCATACACACTCCTCACAAACCCTAGTTCGACGAACTTTTAATTTTTATTCACTTACCAATAGATTTATCCGAGTTTTTTAGGTTCTTTGCTTCAAAAGTGGTTAATTCATGATTTGAACTTAAATTCGTCCGATGATCGTCCTACACACTTCTCTGAATCCCTAGTTCGACGAACTTTTATTTTTTATTCACTTACCCATAGATTTATGTGAGGTTTTTAGGGTTTTTTATTCCAAAGAGGTTAATTCATGATTTGAACTTAAATTCGTCTGATGATCATCCTACACACTCCTCTCAAACCCTAGTTCGACGAACTTTTATTTTTTTTATTCACTTACCCATAGATTTATGCGAGTGTCTTGGGTTTTTGCTTCAAAAGTTGTTAATTAATTATTTTAACTTAAATTCGCCTGATATTTGTCCTCCATACTCCTTTCAAACCCTAGTTCGACGAATTTTATTTTTTAATTCACTTACCCATAGATTTATTCGAGTTTTTTAGGATTTTTGTTTCAAAAGTGGTTAATTCGTGATTTGAACATAAATTCATACAATGATCGTCATACACAGTCCTCTGAAACCTAGTTCGACGAACTTTTATTTTTTATTCACTTACCCCTAGATTTATGCGAGTTTTTTAGGGATTTTGTTTCAAAAATGGTTAATTCATGGTTTTAACTTAAATTCGTCCAATGATCGTCCTTCACAGTCCTCTCAAACCCTAGTTCGACAAACTTTTATTTTTTTATTCAATTACCCATAGATTTATGCGAGTTTTCTAGGGTTTTTGCTTCAAAAGTGGTTAATTCATGTTTTTAACTAAAATTCGTCCAATGATCGTCCTACACAGTCCTCTCAAACCCTAGTTCGACGAACTTTTTATTTTTATCACTTACCAATAGATTTATGTGAGTTTTTTAGGTTTTTTACTACAAAAATGGTTATTCATAATTTGAACTTAAATTCGCTTGATATTTGTCCTACACACTACTCTCAAACCCTAGTTCGACGAACTTTTATTCTTTATTCACTTACCTAGAGATTTATGCGAGTTTTTTAGGGTTTTTGCTTAAAAAATGGTTAATTAATAATTTGAACTTAAATTCGCCTGATATTTGTCCTACACACTCCTCTCAAACCCTAGTTCGACGAACTTTAATTTTTAATTCACTTACCCATAGATTTATTCAATTTTTTTAAAGTTTTTGCTTCAAAAGTGGTTAATTTATGATTTGAACCTAAATTCGTCCGATATTTGTCCTACACAGTTCTCTCAAACCTTAGTTCAACGAACTTTTATTGGTTATTCACTTGCCCATAGATTTTTGCAAGCGTTTTACGGTTTTTGCTTTAAAAGTTATTAATTAATTATTTTAACTTAAATTGACATGATATTTGTTCTACACACTCATCTCAAACCCTAGTTCGACAAACTTTATTTTTTAATTCACTTACCCATATATTTATTCGAGTTTTTTAGGGTTTTTGCCTCAAAAGTGGTTAATTCATGATTTGAACTTAAATTCATATGATGATTGTCCTATATAGTCTTCTAAAACACTAGTTCGACGAACTTTTATTTTTTATTTACTTACCCATAGATATAGTAAGCGTTTTATGGTTTATGCTTCAAAAGTTATTAATTAATTATTTTAACTTAAATTCGTCTGATATTTGTCCTACACACTCCTCCCAAACCCTAGTTCGACGAACTTTATTTTTTAATTCACTTACCCATAGATTTATTCGAGTTTTTTAATGTTTTTGCCTCAATAGTTTTCAATTCATGATTTGAACTTAAATTCATCTGATGATTATCCTACACAGTCCTCTTAAACCCTAGTTCGATGAACTTTTATTTTTTTATTCACTTACCCATATATTTATGCGAGTTTTTTAGGGATTTTGTTTCAAAAGTGGTTAATTCATGTTTTTAACTTAAATTCGTCTGATGATCGTCCTATACAGTCCTCTCAAACCGTAGTTAGACGAACTTTTAATTTTTATTCACTTACCCATAGATTTATGCGAGATTTCCAGGGTTTTTGCTTCAAAAGTGGTTAATTCATAATTCGAACTTAAATTCGCCAGATATTTTTCCTACACACTCCTCTCAAACCCTAGTTCGACAAACATTAATTTTTAATTCACTTACCCATAGATTTATTCTAGTTTTTTAGGGTTTTTGCTTCAAAAGTTGTTAATTCATGATTTGAACTTAAATTCATCCGATGGTCGTCCTTACAGTTCTCTGAAATCCTAGTTCTACGAACTTTAATTTTTTATCCACTTACCCATAGATTTATGCGAGTTTTTTAGTGTTTTTGTTTTTAAAGTGGTTAATTCATGATTTTAACTTAAATTTGTCCAATGATCGTCCTACACAGTCCTCTCAAACTCTAGTTCGACCACCTTTTATTTTTTATTCAGTTACCCATAGATTTATGCGAGTTTTCTAGGGTTTTTGCTTCAAAAGTGGTTAATTCATAATTTGAACATAAATTCACCATATATTTGTCCTACACACTTCTCTCAAACCCTAGTTCGACAAAGTTTAATTTTTAATTCACTTACCCATATATTTATTCGAGTTTTTTAAGATTTTTGCTTAAAAAATGGTTAATTCATGATTTGAACTTAAATATGTTTGATGATCGTCCTACACATTCCTCTCAAACCCTAGTTCGACGAAATTTGATTTTTTATATTTTTTTATTCACTTACGAATAGATTTATGCGTGTTTTTTAGGGTTTTTGCTTCAAAAGTGGTTAATTCATGATTTGAACTTAAATTCGTCCGATGTTCGTCTTACACAGTCCTCTCAAACCCTAGTTCGACGAACTTTCATTTTTAATTCACTTACCCATAGATTTATTCGAGTTTTTTTGGGTTTCTGCTTCAAAAGTAGTTAATTCATGATTTCAACTTAAATTCATCCGATGTTTGTCCTACACAATCCTCTCAAACCCTAGTTCGACGAACTTTTACTTTTATCACTTACCCAGAGATTTATGCGAGTATTTTAGGGTTTTTGCTTCCAAAGAGTTTAATTCATGATTTGAACTTAAATTCATTCGATGAACGTCCTACACAGTCCTCTCAAACCCTAGTGCGACGAACTTATATTTTTTATTCACTTACCTATAGATTTATGCGAGTTTTTTATGGTTTT
>JBBMEG010057521.1:0-15323 GCA_037832605.1 Cyclanthera cordifolia
ATAAACAAAGAAAATAATACATATGCAATAATCTATTTAAGGAAAAAATAACACCAAATCATATATTTCAACACTATTCTATTCTGCTATTAATTTGGAATGCTGTCCTTGATCTAGCTCAAAATTTCCTTGAACTTTAAGACGCATTTGTAACTGCAATCAGTCATCCTTATCTGAAATTGTTTTATGATAGATGAAAGTATGATCTGTTCATTTATAATTTATTTCCTGTTTCAGTCTTCGAATTTGTCTCCTATTGGACCAGCTTACAACAACTTTCAAGTTGATTCTTTCAAATTGATGGAACTTCTTGGACCTGAGAAGGTTGATCCTTCTGATGTCAAACTTATAAAGGACAAGCTTTTTGGCTACTCTACCTTCTGGGTAACCAAAGAAGAACCGTTTGGAGATCTTGGGGAGGGCATTCTTTTCCTTGGGAATTTAAGAGGCAAAAGGGAAGAAGTATTCTCCAAACTCCAAACCCAGCTGGCTGAAGTCACAAATGATAAGTACAACCTTTTTATGGTAGAGGAACCAAATTCAGAAGGTCCAGATCCACGCGGTGGCCCACGTATCAGTTTTGGTTTGTTGCGGAAAGAGGTCTCTGAACCCGGTTCAACAACACTTTGGCAATATGTTATTGCTTTGTTGTTATTCCTTTTAACCATTGGCTCCTCCGTGGAGTTGGGAATTGCATCTCAGGTAGCTACTTATAGAACTTTCAAGATCAACTTCTAGAACTTTCGAGATCAGATAGAGTGAAGAATAAACTTGGTTTTGTTGAATTGACAAAGTGATAGCTAAAGATGCATTGAGCACGTGTTTTTTGTGCCCGGAAGCGTGTGTGTAATACTAACTTTTCTACATGCATTTCATTACTTCATTGTGTGTATGTATATCCTTACATTGGTATCCTTTACCATGGTTCATACATTATTTGCTTACCATTTTGAAGTAAATAGCTTACTGTTCTCATTGACGTGGACAGATCAATCGTCTCCCTCCAGAGGTAGTGAAATACTTTACAGATCCAAATGCAGTTGAACCACCAGATATGGAGCTGCTATTTCCGTTTGTGGATTCTGCTCTGCCTCTTGCATATGGCGTGTTGGGGGTTTTGTTATTTCATGTGAGTGAAATCTTTTGCTTGTTAGTTTCCAATTTTTCTTTACATGAAGGTTTCACAAAAATTGAAAACTGTATATTTAAACTGCATCTTTACTGTACATCTTTAAATTTCTTTTGTTGAGCAACTTTTCCCCCTTTTTGAAGGATTCATACAGTTGGTCATTACTCTCTGATTTTATACCATCTGCACAGTTATCTAGGAGAACATAGAAGTTAGGACATGAGTAAAATTGTTTTCGAGGGGAAAATTGATCAAGATATGAGGGAGGGTGCATAACACGCCAACAGTTTTTTGTTAACTACTCCTTTTTGGATTATTGATAGTTCGAGAGAGTTTTTGTGATTTCTTGTCCTTTCAAAGGCGTCACCTCCCATCATTCAGTTTCTGCTTGTACATTCTTTCATTTCAATTTTGTTGATATGAAAAACTAGTAATGGATTTGACTCCTAATTGTTGTTATGCTGATAGCTTTTCTTTAACACAATAGCTAGCTGATTGAAGCTCAAAGCACTCTATCTTACATTCTTCCTATGATTTTATAACCAATAAGGCTATACAGTTTGAAAAAATAATAACTAAGAAGGTTCACCTTTGTAGTTTGGATGAAAAACTACTTGTGTTGCCTTTAGATTGCGGTTCTTGATTGATAAATTGATTTTTATTTTTCTCTTGCATGATTTCCCTTTTGAAGTATGCTTCATTTTTGGCTTTAGTTAGTTGAGTACTTCGTAGTTCTTAGGCTCTTGTTTCGTAAATTTAGACAAGGTGGATGTGATGCGAGTTAGTTGGGACAATCACAGAAACAAAAGAGCATTTCAACTGAGATTGGGATCCAAGCTAGATACCCATAGTTATGCTTAAGGACGTGGAAGTATTTCCAGATTTTCTTAAGAGTTTTATTTTTTATTTAAGAGTTGGTTTCTATACTTGCACCAGCACTAACACATGTAATTTTATGTCTAATGGAGTCATTAATTTGCAGGAAGTTGGGCACTTTCTTGCCGCTTTTCCAAAGAAAGTGAAACTCAGTATTCCTTACTTCATTCCTAACATAACTCTCGGCAGCTTTGGTGCAATCACTCAGGTAAACATATTTGCTTTCCTTGCACATAAAATTTAGCCACACGTGGATGGTAGTTAATAGTTTAATACTTTTTTGAGTGCTTCCTTTGTATTCGTGTTTTCCAAGATACATTTTCTTTTTACAATTTGCTGGTCTAAAAATTTTATTTGTGCTTGTTGGAGATACTTACCTTGTCGCCATTTGTTCCACATTGGAATGGTAAGAATTCTTCAACACATTTATAAGATAAGGTGGACTACGTCTCTTATAGCCAATTGATTTTGAGATAGATGCCCACACTTTCTAATATGGTATTAGAGCTCCGGGTTATTAATCCCCAAAAGTTCTGAGGACCCCACCTAAATGGGCGAAAACTTAAGCGGGTATTCGATAATCCCAAAAGTTTGGATGTGACCCAAGCGAGTAAGCCAAAGCGGGTATATTTTGAGCCACAAATTTGGATCTAATCCAAGATGAGTTTCTAAAAAATGACACCATCTTGAGGGGGCATGTTGGAGATACTCACCTTGTGGCCATTTGTCTCACATTAGAAATGTGAGGATTCTTCAACACATTTATAAGATAAGGTAGATTACTCCTCTCATAGCCAATTGGTTTTGAGATGGATGCTCACCCTTTCTAATAGTGCTATATACTATGGAGTGCTTATGCTTACCATTTGCCTTTTGCTTTGACAGTTCCAGTCAATTCTTCCCGATCGGAGTACCCAAGTTGACGTATCACTTGCAGGTCCTTTAGCTGGTGCAGCATTGTCGTTTTCCATGTTTGCTGTTGGTCTCCTGCTCTCATCAAATCCAGATGTTGCTGGAGACTTGGTGCAAGTCCCTAGCATGCTGTTTCAAGGTTCTCTGCTTCTTGGACTCATCAGTAGAGCCACTCTTGGCTATGCGTATGTTACTTATTTGTTTCTCTAACTTGTTTTTATTTTTGATAACTGAGAATCGAAGTTTCGCCTCACTAAATACCCTGGGCGCCAACATCTGTCTCGAGGCTCGGGCCCTACATTGTTTATTATAGAAATTTATTAAACTTGATGAAAAAAATAAACTTGCCTACATTGTGATTGAACACGGATCGATTGATAACAAACTATAACGAGAATACACGATAAACCTAGTGATTTGAGGTACTTTGACCCTTCCTAACTTTGAAATCAGCCCTAACAATCATACAACTCCTAGATGCTTATCCCTGGTCATCTTCATCTTATTTATAACCATAATCCTCTCATTTACTTTCTAACTAACTTCTCATATACTCTTGTATTATTTCTGAATTCCTAAAAGGACCATTCCTAACACATTGTTATGTGAGACGATAAGGTTGAAATTTAAATTTTTACATTGAAATTTGAACATGGTGTTTATCTTGATCTTTGAATTTTGGGTCATGCTTCTACTTCATCCCAGAGCAAACCATTGTTGATAGGACTTACCCTTTGAGTTTCTGTTGCGGACAGGTAAAAGCTAGATAGAAGTATGGTCTTTAAAATTTAGCGACTAGTTACTAAATAGAGACTAAACGAAAATGATTAAATTTATAATTTAACCAAAGTACAACAGTCTTAACTTTAGTTAGATAAACTTGGTAATATGAATGAGCTGATATATTTACATTTTGAACATCCAGAGCCATGCATGCGTCAACTGTTGCTATTCATCCTCTTGTTATTGCCGGCTGGTAATTCAAACTTCAGGAATATCTTGTTTTCTACTTCATCACTCAAACGTTCTCAATTCTTATCTAATTCTCTTTATTTTTCAGGTGTGGTCTGACTACAACAGCATTTAACCTGCTTCCAGTTGGCTGCCTTGATGGTGGAAGAGCCATTCAGGTATACTGTATACATTCATGGCTACTTTTGCTTAACATTGGGATCAAATATATTCTTCTGAGGGTTGTCATGATGCACCATACTTGGGTGAATATGGGTTATAAAGATTCTTCTGGAGATTCAAGACTTACCTGTGACATTAATTTATAGACACCTCACGTGTCTACATTCCTTCGATGTTTTCCAGTATCTGGCCTGGAGACGGGCATGGTTACCTCAAGTATAGTGGAGCGAAACTTTGATTTCTCGATTTTCAAAAAAAAAAAAAAAACTTCTCGAAAAGATATTATGCGAGCTCTTTGATCAGCATGGGTATATTGATTTTTACACCTAAAAATAAACTATTCCTTCCAATACTTTTTTTCTCACTATTATTGCTTTTGCAGGGTGCTTTTGGAAAAAGTGCCTTAGTTGGGTTTGGTTTGGCGACCTACATGCTGCTCGGGTTAGGAGTGGTATGTCAGTTTACTGTTCTATTCAAGAAATTCTGACTATTAACTTTTCCTCTTCAATTTGACGATTTTTCTAAACATTTTCGGTGTGTTTGGATAGAGGGGTTGTGAGGTTTGTTATTCAGGGGTTGGCCCAATCCCATGTTTGGACAGTGCTGCTCTAAAAAGCCCCCAAAACCCTCGATAAAATCCTTCATAAAACCTCTGGGTACAATATCGCTTTTACCTCAACTACTCATGAACCCCTCAACCCAACTCTGGTACAATTACTCATAATTCTTCTATTCAAACGAGGATTTTTTTGGTACAACCACTCATAACTCTTCTATTCAAACGAGAATTTCTGCCACAATCACTCTTAATTCTTCTATCGAAACAAGATTTTATCTTCCCCAAACCCCTCATTTCTAAAACCCTCTATCCAAACATACCCTTCGTCTATGCAAAACATAATCTTTTAAATTTGGTGGATTTTAATTAACTCTTTCTCTTCCTTTGCCTCTCTTTTAAGCTTGGTGGACCATTATCACTTCCTTGGGGACTATATGTTCTCATATGCCAGGTACGTAATGTGACTAGAAAGAATATCAAAGAATGTTAAATAATGTTGCAAACCAAAGGTTTTACTTTCAGGGTTGATCAATATCCCCATAATTTTCAGCTATGCCATATATTTTATTTTTTTTTTCAGAGGAGTCCTGAAAAGCCTTGCTTAAATGACGTTACCGAAGTTGGAACGTGGCGAAAATCCGCCGTCACGTTGGCCGTGATTTTTGTCGTGTTGACACTCCTTCCGGTTTGGAATGAGCTCGCCGAAGAGCTTGGTATAGGTCTTGTATCATCTTTTTGACACAAAATTCAAATTTTAGCCAAAATGAGGTAGATTATAGTGTATTTTACTGCCAAATTTATCACTTATTATTTGACATGCATATAGCCATGTTTTCTTTTCTTTTGCTCCACAAATTTGATAATCATCCAGGTCATCCTAGGCTAGTTTATGGTCAAATAAAGAAGGAAATCATATAATAGTTGTTTGGGAATTAATTTCCTTCGAGTTTCTTTGATGATAAAATATAGAAAACTTATGCAATTATCTCATAAGATTAGTCGATGTTGTCGGTTGATGTGACAACATTCAAATTTGATGGGAATACTCTCTAAACCAGAATATGTAGAATAAATAATTCATAATTATCAGTTTACATAAGAATTAAATTTCTACATGTTATATTGATAACAAAACGTAGTAGGGTCAAATATTAGTCGTGTAAAAGTGGTTTAGATACTCGCATAATATAAGTTTTCTTTTTATATATATGATAAAGGCAATAATACTCTTTACGGAAATCGTTAGCAATTTTATGAATGTATTGACGGTACTGAAACCTTTTGAAATTTTATGAAAGAACGACAATCAAAACAGTTATTGGCCTTTGTAGGAATTTTTTTATAAAGAAAATTAGTCGATATTTGAAAGACAAGGGATTGTTTGTTCTCGTTATTAACAAACTATTACAACTAAGTTTTTTACGATTCGTTTTCAAATAATCGTATTCAAACAAGTTATTATAATCATTCAATTTAATTACTCATTTTTTAGTATTCAAAATAATCATTCATTTCTAATTATTTATTTTTAATACCTCAACATTTATTTATAATCATATTCAATCGAGTTATTGTTTATAATCAATCTACAAAAACTATCATTCAAACGAGCTAGCTGTTGCTGGGGAAAGAAGCTAAGATCAATCAAAGCAGGACAATAGCGAAAGTTATCGATAAAATTTTTATACAAATAACCACATTCATACGAGTTATAACTAAAATTCAAATTTCTAATCACTCAAGATAACACTCTACTGCCCTACCTTTAAATACCAAAGGTTTTCTAATTTTTGTATGTGTACTATAAATAAAGGCTATTTTTGTACTAGAAGCTTTGTAACATGTAGCTTTTGCCATTTTTTAGGTTTGAACAATAAATGAACAAACTCACATTTGCAACACCTACAAAATGTTTGTAATTCTCAATATGAATCGCTCTTAAATAAAGGACAATATTTTAAAAATTTATAGAAAAATTTGCTATTTAAATTTAAAATTTAAAATTGAATATTTGAAATTTTAGACTCGTTTGATAACTATTTAGTTTTTTGTCTTTTAAAAATATAAGTATGTATTTACTCGAATTCTCTACCGCATATTTTTTTTAAAGTTAGAAGGTGAATTTTAACTAAATTCCATATACGAAAATAATTATCGAAAGTTACCTTTTTTTTTTTCTTTTAGCTTTTTAAATTTGGTTTGATTTTTACAAATATAAGTAACATGTAGATACAAAAATAATGGAAATTATTCAATATAACAACTTTTTTCATTCATCTATTTTAATTATAGATTTTTTTAAAAAATAATGGGAAAATTGCACAAACCACCCTTAAAATATGATGTTTGTAATAATTAAGTCCTTGAATTTTCGATTTGAGCAATCACTTTTCCTAAAGTTTGAAAAGCGTTGCAATTAACATCCTTAAGTTAATTTTAAGATATTTTCACAAGTGAAAAGAGTAAAATTGTCCAAAAAATATTTAGTTTTTATTTTGTCTCTCTAAAAGTCTAGAACTAAAGAAATCCACAATTTTTTACCTCTTATAAATTTATAATGAAAAATTTATAAACTAATGACATTTTTAAATGTGTATATTTGTTAATTAATAGGTCTTTTCAATATAATTTTCTCAAGAAAATTTTAAAATAAAAAAAATGAATTAAAAAACATTAAAATATACATCTTTATCGATAATTATTTTTAATGAAATTGTTAAAATTTTGATTTTTTGTTGGGTTACTTGTAGCATTTGAAAATTTTACTTTAATGTTTTATTAATAATTAATGATATTTTATGTCAAAAAAAAAAAGAAAAAAAAGAAAGAAATGCATAACTTATTACCTCTTATAAATTTATAACGAAAATGTTTATAAATTAATGAGTTTTTTAAATGTGTATATTTGGTAATTGATGGTCGTTTCAATATCATAGTAACTTTCTCAAGAAAATTTTAAAATAAAAAAAACATTAAAAAATGTATATCTTTATGGATACTTCTTTTTAATAAAATTGTTAAAATTTTGATTTTTTTGTTGTTGTTGTTGAAATTTTCTACTTTAATATTTTATTAATAATTAATGATATTTTATGTCAAGAAAAAAATGATTTGAATAATTTTGTAATAATTAATCATATTTTTAAAAATCTTCTTAAGAAAATTATTATGATATTGAAAAAACTCATTAATTAACAAATATACACACATTTACAAAACTCATTAATTTACAAATTTTCAATTATAAATTTATAAGAGGTAAGTAGTTATGAAATTGTCTGGTTATAGACTTTTAGGGAGACAAAAGAAAAACTAAATATTTTTGGCTAATTTTATCCTATTCACCTCTTAAAATTAAAATGATGTTAATTGCAACACTTTTGAAACTTTAAGGAAAATGATTACTCAAATTGAAAGTTCAAGGACTCAATTGTTACAAACACCATATTTTAGGGTGGTTAGTATAATTTTTCCAAAAATAATTCTACATAGCAGATTTTTATTCGTTTTTAAACAATTTCAATTTTACCTCTATTTTCAGTAAGTTGATTGAAGACCGTTAATGAGCTAATTGAATCTATCATCAAACTGATTGAGTATATCAATTGAAATATATCAGTTAGTCTATTGATTGATGACTATCAGATGAGGTTAAACTATTAATTGAAGCCATCAATTAAATTGATTGAAGCAAGTACATTTTGATCATTTTACATAAACTTGACCAATTTTTTTACTAAATAAAAAATATTTTCAAAGTTTCGTTGTACATTGAAATTGTTTTGATTTTTTTTTTTTTTTTTTGTTGTACACAATATGTTTGAATAATAGTTATAGACTTAAATTAAAAAAATTAAAGTCAAACTCTGCCTTAAATATCAAAATGCAACAACAAAACTTTAAAAAGGTTGAAGAAGTAAAATTAGGTTTTTACAAGTTTAAAAAGAAAGAAAAGAAGAATAATATAACAGGTTCACCATTCTCTCCTCTGAAATAGAAATTTACACACACATCCTTACCCACGAGCTTGATGCTGGAACTGGAAGCTGGTAAATATCCCACATCGAAACCCTAGAAACAAAAATCACAATACTTAAGCCTTGAGAATTGATGCGAAGGGCACGACCTTACTTGAACAGGATCTGTTCTATAGGTTGTACTACTGTGTCCTTGATTTCTAAGGAGACAAGAATCTAAATCTGGTGGATGAACCACTGCCTTGCGGCTAGAGCGTGATTAACGGTCTACGGACTATGTTCCCTTAAGCTGTAGATGATCGTTCTCGGTGGGCTCGTCCTGCTGGGATGGTTGCAAGGCGGTCTGACAGATTTCAAAACCTTTTTTTTTTCCTTTTCTTAAATGCTTCTTTCATCTTTTTTCTGCATTAGGGGGTTTGAGTTTCCGTTGATGCTATGTTTTTTGAAGATTGGAGTTCAGCACGATGGCGGCCTGACTGCAATGGTGGGTATTTGTTTCATGCACGTAAGGTGTTTGATCCTATGTCTGAATGTTTTTCTCTTCCTTAGATTGTTGATTTTATCTTCTAAATTTTGCAGCTGATATAGGAATGCTTAGAAACCGAACAATAGGTTTATAAGACCGTTTTTTTTTTTTGGTTGAGCACATTGAAAACCGAAGAAACTTCTAAGCAATAGATGAGCTACTACTCTAATTATCAATAAATTTCGAGATAGATACTCATACTATCTAACATGATATCAAAACCCATTCAATTCAAATGTATATTCGAACAAATAGAAATGCAATTGGAATTTGATAGATGGTTGAATTCAAAGTGGCACTGTTTTGAAGGGGTATGTTGAAGATCTCACGTTGAAAGACGTAGAGAACTTCTAGTACTTCTGTTACCATTGATTAGTTTTGAGATGAATGTTTAATACGTTTCGATTATGTTTATTTCACATACATCATCCATTTGCACTTTTGTTGTTGCTAATATATTTATGTAACATGACTCTTTCTTTGTTAGCTGTACTGGTGTGGGAGATTCTACAAGTGATAATGACAAAGTAAAGTCTTTCATTGGTTTCAAGGGGAAGTAGTAAAGTCATTTATTGGTAATTTTGATAGAGGTAATGCATAAATCAAGGTGAAAACAGAGTAGTGAGAAGACAAGATCAACTTGTTGAATTTGCAAAATCTCTTCTCATTTATTTTTCAGTCACTATTCATCAGTTTCTCTAGAGCTAATAGGTAAATTTGCAATACATACAAATGTGATATATATACTGTTATCTGCGAGTGTTTGAACCCTTTTATGCGCATACCGACTAGTTTTATGTGAACATTGTATGTCTCTGCCACCGCATTTGGTGGTTATAATAACTCTAAAACAAATTAATTTCTTAGTACGTAGCTACCTTGAATTGAATCCCTGACTCCAAAGCACTCTACCCGCAGGGTTATCCATCTCATCAAATACTACTTTATTCTTACTTCCTATCCCATTCATTCCCAGCAAGCATAGCCAAACATGACAGTCTTTTATGTGAGCTTTTTGAAATATCTTAGGGGATGTTTGTTTTGACTTTTTAGTGAGATTTTATAAACGAGTTTTTACAATCACTCCTTAAAAATCTTATACAAACGAGCTATTATTACAATTTCTTCTTTATAATCACTCAAAATAACTCCTCAGTTTTAAACACTCAAAATAAACACTCTTCAATTTTACAAACAAACACCCCTTTATAGTTTAAAAAATGACCATCCTTTTTGTGTGATCATGATGTTTAAACTGTTCTAGTTTGTAAAGCATATGCACATTTGTGAATTTGATTTATTCTGCCAACTTGATGATAATATCTTGATTTATATTTAATACCATTTATTTCATGGAGAGCAAGACTCTAATATTGGAACTTTTTTTTTTTTTTTTTTTTTGTGTGCAGATATTGTGATCATTACTTGATGAACATATTTCTCTAATCTGATGTATGAATATCAAACATGAAATAAATATGGTTTAAACTTTAAAGCAACAATCCATGAGGATTTTTAATCATAGGAAAACTAAGAATTGTGTTCTAGATTAAACCATTTTAGTTGTCCTCAATTTTAATCAAATTTCATAAACTAAAACAAGTATTAACTTTCAAATTTAGTTTTGTTTTTAAAACGCAAGTAAGATGTAGAAATCAAAGCATGAAAATTACGTGTTGGAATAATAAGTTGTGGACTTAAATTTCAAAACCAAAAAATGAAATGGTTATCAAACGGGGCGTAAATGATTACCAAACCGGATCTTGAAACAAAAAGTACAGCAAATTTAAAAGGTCAACCATCTAAATTCAAAGTATAACAAAACTTCTTACAAAAAAAAAAAAAAAAAAAAACTTAGAAGTTGAAGAAGTAAAATTAGGTTTTAGAAGTTTGGAAACAAAGAAAAGAAGAATAATATAACAGGTTCACAATTAAAATGGGTCTTCTCTCCTCTAACAGAGAAATTTACACGATACACCCTAATATCACGAGGTTGATGCTGGAACTGGAAGCTGGTGAATATCCCACATCGAAACCCTAAAAGAAAAATCACAATACTTAAACCTTGAGAATTTGGGCAGAGGGCACGACCTTACTTGAACAGGATCTGTTCTATAGGTTGTACTACTGTGTCCTTGATTTCTAAGGAGACAAGAACCATAGTCTGGTGGATGACCCCGCTGCCTTGTGGCTAGAGCGTGATTAATGGCTACGGGCACTGCTCCACATGCTACAGATGATCGTTCTCGGCGAGTTCGCCCTTGCTGGGATGGTCGCAAGGCGGTCTGACAGACTTATCAACTACTTTTTGGCTGAGTTCTTTTAATAAATTCCTTAATCCAATATTATTGATTTATGGGGTTTGTTGAATTTCTGAGAAAGATGGAAGGCTGGTGTATCGATGGGTATTTGTTTTATGCTCGCAAGGTGTTTGATAATATGTCTCTTAGTGATTTTTCAACAAAATTTCATGGCTTGGCCCGTATTGATAAGAACAGGGACCAAGTTGTGGAGTTGTAACTGGAGATGGGTTAGTTTTTCTACTTAACATTGCTTTGTTTTTCCCTTAGAAATTAATTGCATGAATGCTTTATTTGTTTGTTCTAACTTGCAGAGACGTGTTGTGCTTGAGCTTTGCTTTACTTGAGATTGCCTATCTTTTCCTTTTTATTTTTGTTTAAAGCTGATGTTATAAGCTTTCTAATCTATGGGGTTTGAATTTATGGTGGTGCTATGAGAGAGACGAGATTGCGAGCCTTTATTTGTGGGTATTGGTTTTTATGTACGTAAGGTGTTCGATGATAAGTCTACAAAACCAAAACCCAAAATCTCGAATTGAAATTGAGGTGGGTTTTAATGTACTCATTCCCTCTTCTATTTTGTTCCCCTCTTGAACTTGCTCTACTGGTTTTTCTTTTCTTTCTTTAAATGCAAGAATATTGGTTGTTTTGATGAGAAGAAACATTGACTTTTTCTCATGCATTTTACTACTTCATTATGTGCATGTATATATATCCTTACCTCTGTAGTTTTGATCAGAAGAAACTACTTCTATTTGCTATTATATTGTGGTTATTCATTGCTCATTTGTATTTCATTTTTCTCTTGTATGATTTCCCTTTTGAATTATGCTTCATATAAGCTTTAATTGAGGATTCCATAGTTTTTAGACAGTTGTCCGTAAAAATAGGGAAGGTGAATGCAAGTTAGTTTAGATACTCGATTTTTTGGGTTGTACATGATTTGGATTGGATTAGATCAGATCAGGGGAAGTATTATTTGAACCAATCCCAATTTTTAGGTTAGGTCAATTCTCCAACGTGTCTAAGTTCCAACCTTATTTATGAAAACAATCCAATCCATCATATAGTTTTAGATTGGGTTGAGTTCTGAGATTGTGTTAATCATATTTTCGTCTATAAGACTCAACTCATAACCTATATATATATATATATATATATATAAATATGAAGAAAAAAGTATGATACTCTACTTAAACTTAATTTAACTATCTTATTAGTATATGTTTCTTACCAATATGCCAAGAAACCTATCTTATTAATTAATCTTATACACATATATATTATTATTTTTAGTTCAGGCAGAGTTGGGCTGAACGAGCCAAATTTGCCGACCTGAGAACCAACCTAACTCATCCCAAACGAATATTGTAAAATTATCTAATCCAATCCAATCTCGGGTTGAGTAGTCCAGTTGCTTAGGTTGTCGGGTTTTTTTTGTACACCCCTATAACTTCAAATTATGGGAGTATTCTCTTAGAGGGGAAAGAATAGTTCATGATTCGTCGTCCTACATGATTAGTGTGTGGGCAATGTTAGAGAAACACATGCACATTGCATACATTGGCACGCCAAGGTCCATATGATTATGTACTTCAATAGGATGGATACTCAACTTATGAATAACAAGCTGCTATAAGTGTACCCCTAAAGCTCTTTTGCGCTTTAAGAGTTAGACCTACCTTTGGACAAGTACATTGACTGATGCATTTTTTTTTACATTTTTTTTAGTACTATGCAGTACTTCATATTATGAATGATATTGCTTCTTATAAAAAAACAATATACTCTTCAATATTTATGCTTACTTTTTGCCCTTTTTTTTGTGTGATAAGTTTGGGATGACAGCACTAATTTATGGAATTTGGGGTGGAGGAGAAATTTAAAAGAAGATCGATGATACTATATAATATGGTATTCTCATCCATGCCTTGGAATATCAATCTTTTTCAGCAATATGCTTGATCTGATCCCCTCGATCCCGGACACAAATGGTACCTTTTCCACTAGATCTCTTATGAAACTTTGAAGCATTATCCATTAGCCCCTCAAACTTTGGAATATGTTTGGGGTGGTGGAACGAGATGAGATCCCTTCCCATCATTTGGTCCGCTGGGTTCTCATTCCATCAATCACTAAATGCAAGAATGTTGGTTGTTTTCTTTCTCAATTCGTGTTCTAAAGAGATATTGTTTTAGTTTTGTTTTTATTTAGAATGGAACAGTTGTGAACTTATTTGCTGAAACAAACACTTAGGCAATATATATATACACATATGTGTGTGTGTGTTATAAGCTTTGTGTAGTTTGTTGTGAACTTTCGGATTAGAATAAACTTGATTTGATGAATTGAACACATGTTTTTATGCCTACAAACCAGCGTGTAACATTGACTTTTCCTCATGCATTTTACTACATTATGTGCATGTATATCCCTACCTTTGTAGTTTTGATGAGAAACTACTTCTATTTGCATTTATATTGGGGTTATTCATTGCTCAATTGTATTTTATTTTCCTCATGAATGATTTTCTTTTTGAATTATGCTTCATATCAGATTTTTATTGAGAATTCCATAGTTTTTAGATAGTTGTTTCGTAAGAATAGGGAAGATGCATGCAAGTTAGTCTGGATAATCAAATTTTTTTGGATGTACATGATTTGGATTGGATTAGATTAGGGGAAGTTTTTGAACCAATCCAAATTTTGGTTGGACAATTCTCCGAAATGTCCAAGTTCTAACCTTATATATTAGAGCAATCCAACCCAACTCATATCTATTTAGATCGGGTTAAGTTCTCGGATTTTGTTGTGGTTAGTCAAATTATCATCTCTAAGACTCAACTCATAGCCCGTAATTACATGTAAATAATGAAGAAAAAAAAATACATGATGCTCTACTTTTAAATTAATTAACTATCTTATTAGTATATATTTCCTACCAATATGTCAAGTAACCTAGCTTATCAATTAATCTTACACACATATATAATATTATCTTTAGTTCAAGTTGGGCTGGGTTGAATGACCAAAATATTTGCCAACCTGTGAACCAACCCAACCTATCCCTATGAAAATTGAAAATCCATAATGCAACTTAAAGAAAATTATAACCTAACCCAATCTAATCCTTATAGTTTTGGTTGAGTTGTTGATTTTGTGTACACCCCTATATCGGCTTAAAACTGTAGGAGTATTCTATTGTAAAAGGGGAAAGAATAGTTCCCGTGTTCATGATTCCTCCCCTAGAAGGGAGGAATTGTTCTTAATGTTAGCCTTTGAAACAATGGCATTCGAAGTTTCACAATGTTCAAAGCCTTCAATATAACATCAAGTCGTTAGAGTATAGTGGTAAGTATTTCTGCCTGTCACGCGGGTGACCCGGGTTTGATCCCGACAACGACGTAATACATTTTTTATTGCTTCTTTTTTATCCGTGTAATACTATGTAGTACTATCCTACTATCAATGATCTTTCTTTTTGCCTTTTTTGTGCCACAAGTTTGGGATGACACACTAATTTTTGCAATTTCACGTCGAGGAGAAATTTAAAACAAGATCGATGATTCTATATAATATGGTATTCTCATCCATGCCTTGCAATATCAATCTCTTTTAGCAATAGGCATGATCTGATCCACTCGATCCCAAACGCAAATGGTACCTTTTCCACTAGATCTCTTATGAAACTTTTGAAGAACAATCCATTAGCCCCTCAAACTCTTGAGTATGTTGGGGATGGTGGAATGAGACAAGTCTCATCTCATCGTTTAGCTTGCTAGGTTCGTATCCCATCAATATCTAAATGCAAGAATGTTGGTTATTTTCTTTTTTTATTGGTGTTCTAAAGAGATATTGTCTTAGTTTTGTTACGTTTTGTTAAGAATGGAACAGTTAGTTGTGAACTTAGT
>JBBMEG010057542.1:1347-15320 GCA_037832605.1 Cyclanthera cordifolia
CCACAGATTCGTGTTTCTTTTATTCAAGCAAAAAAGAAGGCAAACAGTGAAAGCTCCTGCTGATTCAACTTCCAGAGATGGTTTCATTGCAAGAAAATTTGCACAAGAGAATGATCTTGCACTTCCTGTTGCTGCACTCTATTTCAATGCCCAACGGCCTACCAAAGCAAGAACAAGATGATTTCCATAATAAATTCGTACCCAAAACTCTAAATAAAAATAATATTGAATAAAGTTTTGGGTAATCAATTATATGCATGGACGATATTATATATGAATTCATGTTGTATCTTTCTTTGCTTTGTATTCTAACTATATATGTTTCTGATTTTTTCTTTTCTTTTTCATAACTATCAACATGCCTCTCAACATATACCAATCTTAGATTCATCCTAGTTTTATTTTTATTGGATTTGAATAATTTGGATTTAATGAGTTCGAATACTATGTGATATTAATATGATTTTAAATCTCAAAATCAATTGGTGACTAAAAAAAAACTAATCACCCTATCTTATATATATAGTGAGATTAAATTCAATGACAAGTGTTTTTTTAGAGACGGTAGAACTAAGGCCAAAAGCTGTTTTTCATTTCTATTTCGCGATAGCAACGAAGCCTATAGTTATTGTTGTAAGCTAAAATATCTCGAAAGACTCGGAAGAGATTGGGCCCGCACGAAGGACAAATAAGCCAATGCAGACCCCCCGGAGGTCGGCCTCGCCATTTCCGACCCCTCGGGGGTCGGCCAAATGGAGGCCATAACCCCCCGGGGGTCGGCGAGTCCATTTCTGACCCCTCGGGGGTCGGCCACATGGAGGCCACAACCCCCCCCCCCCCCGGGGGGTTGGCCGAGCAAGTCCGACTCTTTTTGGGTCAGCCAAGGAAGGTCAGGACCCCTCGGGGTCGGCTCTTGCAACCTCACCCTCTTCGGGTCCGGCAACGAGTAGGTCAGTCTGAGTGGGCTAATCATGGAGGTCAGGACTCCTCGTAGATTCGACCAAGCAACGTTTGGAGGTGTCGCACCCCTTGGCGTCCCCCGTTACAACGAGTAGGTCTGTTCGAGTGAGTTGGTCTTAGAGGTTAGGATTCTCCTGTGGACGAGTCGAGCGAGTCCAAGTAACGTTTGGAGGCATCGCATCCCGTGGCGTCTCCAGTTACAACGACCGAGTGGGTTGGTTGTGGAAGTCAGGACTCTCCCCCAAGAGTCGACTGAGTCCAAGTAACGCAGGTGGACGCTGCACCGCGTGGCGTCCCCGGTTACAATGAGTAGGTCAACCCGAGTGGGTTGGTCGTGAAGGTGAGGACTCGTAAGGGTTGACTGAGTCCAAAGCCAACCTCTGAGAAGGACGGTCGAGTAGGCTAACCTGGGTGGATTGGTCGTGGAGGTTAGGACTTTCCTGTGGATAAGTCAACCATTTCCAAAGTAGCGCTAAAGAACGTTGCACACCCGTGGCGTCCTAGCACTACAACGAGAAGGCTGCACCTTTAAAAGGGTTGGGCATGGAGGTAAGGACATATCAAGGTTGACCGAGTCCAAGTAACTTCGGAGTCAAGGTCGTTACACCTCTGAAGGGTAACGGTCAGGAGTTACGCCGATATTCATACCTAGCTTAATGACGTACGTTTCTAACGGCCGACCATTATATCGCCATAAGTGAGCCGCACCGATTACGAGACCGGCTGTTATAAAAGTCAAGTCATTTTCCCGTCCAAGGGACGGATCCTAAGCGAAGTACTTTTACGCTATTCCTAAAGTCTTATACTATTCTCCTAAATTTTGTTTCTGACTTAGGCATCAGAGGCCCTGTGGCTCACACCACACCGGTGTGTCCTAATTTCATTTTTTTGCAGGCCCTTTCGTCCCTAGTTAAAACAAATCTACTGTGGATATCCGTTGACCATTTTTTGGCATCAATAGTTGGTGCCGTTTGTGGGGACGAGAGAGTGTTCTACCTAAAACGCAAAAATTCAATCCATTTTCCTACAAAAAATGTCGAACGTTGAAAACGGCCACTACGACAGTGTCGATGAAGAATCGGAGGTCGAGCACGCTCTGAGAAGGATTGCTTCCAGAGAACATGACATCGTTCATGTCGAAAACCATCCAGATCCTGAGGGTGCGGTAGCCAGGTAAGAACCGGAGTGTGCGGATCCAAAGTTTACAGCTTTTTGAGGAACGAGTGCAAGGAATGACGAAGAGTTTGAGTCGCTTGGTGGAGTTGCTCCAGCAACCACCTCCGCTCAGACAGCTGATACTGGGAAGCAACAGGCACCGCAGGAGGCGGTGCAGCGACAGTTGGCCAAGAAAAAGGCCGCAGCGGAAAAGACAGCTCCTTTAGTCCGAGACCCTGCAAAAGGGAAAGCTCCAGCCAAGGAGGTGCCAAAAAAGGCGCATTCCCGACACCGAAGATCGTTCGAACAACTTTGATTGGGTGGTAATGATCGGAGAAAGGAGCATTCGATCCACCAAATGATCGTATCCAAAACAGCAGAGTCTTCTCGGACGCAGTCAGTCCGAAGTAGCCAGCCAAAGAGTACCATACGAGGGTCATCCACCCCACATCTCCCTAAAACTCCAAGTGCCCGTACGGCGGGATCAGACTTAGAAGCGGATCTTAGGGATATGATCAACCAACGCCGAAGAGAGGCAGGGTGTGATGGAGCTGAGGCACAACCTTGGCTGGCCCAACTTCGTCTCCTCCAAGACCAGTTGAGGAGCATGAAGAAGGCGCAGGACCAAGACAGACTGGACCTGGACAGCCTGGTCGACCAGGTCGATCCCCCCATTCACTGACGAAATCATAGAGGAGTCCGTCCCAACAAAATTCAAGCTCCATGCAATCAAGGAGTACGATGGATCTACGAATCCAGTAGAGCACCTAGACTTCTATCGGGCGTGGATGGAACTCCATGGAGTCCGAGAGGCGATCAAGTGCAGAGCGTTTTCATTCACGCTCACAGGACCAGCCCGAAGATGGCTCAGACAGCTCAAGCTCAAGTCCATTGCCTCTTTCAGAGAGCTGGCCAGGGCATTCGTCACCTAATTCCTAGGAGAGCGAGATCAGAAGAGACCGGTCACACATTTATTGACTATGAGGCAAAGAAGCCAGAAGACTCTTCGTGAGTACATTGCCCACTTCAACAGCGAGGCGCTCGACATTGAAGGGTACTACGACAGCACGGCTCTCGCAGCAGTCGTTGTCGGACTCAGGGATGAAAAAGTCTTGTGGTCGCTGGGGAAAAAGGCTTCACTCACTTATGCTAAGTTGCTAACTAGAGCACAAAAATACATGAGTGCAGCGGAGCTGTTCAACTCTAGAGGAGGCACAGAAGGAAGGCTTCATTCCAGAGCGCGAGAAGTCAGGCAGTCGTCGCAGAGCTGACTACAAGGAATCATAAAAATGAAGGGCGGAAGAGCGCCGAATGAAGATCGAACGGTGGGGGGTATTCCCTAGCCGGTTCGAGAAGTACACTCCCAACGACAATTTCTGTTGAGCATATCTTTATGAAGATTTAAGATAAAGAGGAGCTGAAAGGCTCAAGCCAAATTCTACACCCATAGTCGGATTTGGTGGGAGCACTCTAATTCCGGAGGGATCAATCAAACTCCCGATAACTTTAGGCGAAAGGGACAACATAGTCCTGCACATTGTTAATTTCTTGGTGATGAACGACAACTGCGCCTACAACGCAATACTAGGAAGACCCACGATACATGAGCTAAAAGGCGGTGGCGTCAACTTACCACTAGGTGTGAAAGTTTCCTACTCCTCTAGGGGTGGGGCAAGTCCGAGGAGAGCAGTTGCCCTCGAGGGAATGCTACCACACAGCCCTATGGGGCGTGATAAAGGACTGTTGAAGGAGGACCAGTTCCAGGTAAGGCTGTACAAGGAACAACACCTGTGGGGGTACAAGTCAAGAAAGTATCCAGGTCTCAAAGCGCCAAGGCCGATGCTTTGGCAAAGTTAAAGGCCGCCTACGAAACCAAGGCAGACAAGACCGTGCCAGTAAAGATTTTAGACAAGTCTAACATCTCCCACCAAGCTGCTACACAGAATTAGCAAGTACCCAGATCCCAAAGTGCCAAGGCCGATGCTTTGGCAGAGTCAAAAGTCACCTACGAAACCAAGGTGGACAGGACCGTGCTGGTAGAGATACTAGACAAGTCTAGCATCCCCGCCAAGCCGCTGTACGAAGTTGGTCAGGTAAGGCTAATTTTGGCCGACCATGGCCAAAGACTCCAAGAAGTATACTCGGGCATGCGAAAGGTGCCAAAGGCTCGCTTTTATCCAGAGGCAGCCGCCCGAGGTCCTAACTAGCAATTGTTGTTGGCGTACCACACTCAACAGGCGAAATCTCCTACTCGCCAGCCTTTAGGGTGACAGCAGTGATTCCAGTCGAGGTAGGACTTTCATCCATGCGCGTAGAGTCTTTTGATCCTACTAATGACAAACAGCGGCTGATGAGTCTAAATCTCGTGGAAGAGAAAAAGGACGCAACCCATATAAGGGTGGCGCTGTACAAAGGTCGAACTGCCAAGTACCACAATTTTTGAGTCAAGGAAAACTGCTTCCAAGTTGGCGACTTAGTGCTGAGGAGGATGATGCCAAACACCAAGAAACTCAACAGGGAAGTCTTGAGGCTAAATTGGGAATGACCATACCAGGTCGCCAAAGTGGCACGCCTAAACACCTACTACCTTGAGGGCATAGACAGGAATAAGATCCTACATCCTTTGAGTGCAGAACACTTGAAAAGTACGTTCATTAGAATATAGATTAAGTTGTTAATGAATAAAGTGCTATTTTCTCATTCTTTCAAAAAGTTGTCTTAATTTAAGTATATTGATTATATTGTGATAAACTTAAATTGGGGGTAAGCAAGATAGAGAGAAAAAATCAAGAACTTTTATTCATTCAAAGTTCAAAATTTCTCGATTTACAACCTAGAGGAAAAACAAAGACTGCAAAGTAAAGTGCTTCGAGTAAAAGGAAGGCAGCGAAAAATTCATCAAGGCCTCCTCGGAGCTGCACCTACTGGAGGTTTGTCAGTTGAGTCCGGCTTGGGCAAGAGTTATCCTACCTGGAAGGATCTGACTTCTTTCAGGCATGCCTTGGAAGAGGCAAGAGTCGTAGCAAACGGGGCTTGGGCTGGATCACTTGAAAGTCCAGGTTCGAAGTCTAGCAAGGAAAGGTCCCTGACTTTTTCCGCAGTGCTGAAACAAGGAGACCGAAAAACGGGAAGGTGGTTGCCAAGCTAACTCCCTCCTGAATTCAGTCCAGTTTCCAGCCAATCACCGGTGTTGTTCTCCAAAATTACTAAAGCAGAAGAGCCTTTGACAAGGTTAGCCAAGTAAGCGGCGCTCTTCAGGTTTGTTCAGCAGAAGCCAACTCTTGACGAAGGCGAGCAATAGTAGATAAGTCCTTTTGGCATGTATGAACAACAAGTATTCGGGCTGCTTTGGCCGACTAAGGCAGCTTCAACAATTCACTGAGCTTCTCGAGCCTGTGCAAGCTCCCACTTAAGTTTCTCAGAGCTAGTGGACAAAGAAGAGCGGGTGTGACGCAAGTCCTCAGAAAGGTGACAGGAAGCCGAGGCGAAGTGCATGAAGCCTGCAAATACAAAGGTAACAAGTTAGCCTACATACTTAGATAAATGTGTGGCTATAAAGAAGAGAAGTACATCAAAAGGCAACAAGATCATCCAGTGTTGTACTTGTTGGAACTAGGCCTATTGAGTCTGGCTTGGAGAGATTCGATCCTAGCTGGAAGAGTATGACCCAGGAGGTCATTCTCACACGCACCTTGGGAAAGGCGAAAGTCATGAGCAACCTGCATTGGATCACCAGGAAGTCCATACTCGAAGGCCGGCAAAGAAGGGTCAGCGACCTCTGCTGCTGTGGTGGCGCAAAAAGACTTGAGAGAGACAAGGGGGTACCATGGGTAACCCGTCCTTTAATTCGGTCTAGCGCCCAACCGGTAGTAGCCGCGCCAAAATTGTTCTCCAAGGTTACAAAGGCAGGAGAGAATTTCAACTAAATTGACTAAGTACAAAGCATCTTACAGCTTCACTTTAGCAGAAGTCAAACTCCTGAAAAAGCCGAGCGAGGGTAGATGAGTTGTCCTTGTAAGTTCAAGCGACAAGACTTTGGACCGCCTTAACGGAAGTCCGAAAGTCAGCCAAGGCGACCTCAACAACACCCTGAGTCTCATGAGCTTGGTCTAAGTCTCACTTGAATTGATCGATGCTAGACGATCAAGAGGAGTGCGTATGACACAAGTCCTCTACTGTATCAATAAATTGAAGCAAGGTGCATAAGAACCTGCCCTCCAAAAACCACAAGGAAGCAGGCAGTCCTCCGAAGTAAGGTCCACCATATCATTGGTGGGAGTCTTAAAAGCATGGGAAGGAGATCCTGACCACTAAATGAACGTTCGGAGTCAATATACTTTGCAGGCTGTGGACTCCAAAGACACAATCCAAGTGTTGGAAGCCACCTACGACTACCAAGGCCGTATGCCAAGTCCTCTTTTGGAAAAAAAAGAACACTAAGGTGGGGAGACTCTGTCTCATAATTGGATGAAGGGTCCGTGACAGACAAAGTAAGGAGTAATCTACGAATAGAGAAGTTAGGAAAAAGACAAGTCTCTAGCAAAGAGAGCCTAAGTACCTTACAAAATTCGAAAGGGGCTGAATGTGCAAGACTTTTATAAAAAGTGCCTAAGTAGCCTGAACGTTTCGAAAGGAAGATAAATGGGCATGACTTTTACAAAAAGAGCCTAAGTAACCTGTGAAATTCAAAAGACACTTGAAAATAGGCAAGTCCCTGCCAAGGGAGCCTAAGGAACCTTCAAGTCAAAGAAGTGCTAAAAAAGGGATAAGTCTCCACAGAGAGGGCCTACCTAGCCTAAAATTTGAAAAGGCGCCTAAGTGTAGTGAGTCTCTGAAAAAAGAACCTACTTGAGGGAAATCTAAAAAAGGTGCTTAGGGGTGCCAAGTCTCTAAAAAAAAGGAGACTACTTGGCTGAAAAGAGCCAAAGGTAGTGAGTCTCTACAAATGGAGCCTACTTGGCCAAATTGCTGAAAAAGAATGCCTAAAAATGTGACACTCTAAAAAGAGAACCTTTTAAAACAACGAACTACTCTTCAAATTTCGGCAACAAAGTAAGTTTGAAAATGAAGAGTGGAGGTAATGTTGTAGGCTAAAATATCTCGAAAGACTCTGAAGAGATTATGGCCCGCACGAAGGACAAATAAGCCAACGCCGACCCCCCGGGGGTCGGTCAAATGGAGGCCTCGACCCCCAGGGGGTAGGCCAACACCTTTTCCGACCCCTTCGGGATCGACCAACACTTTTGTCGACCCCAGGGGGTTGGCCTTGCCGTTACCGACCCCCCGGGGGTCGGCCCTTGCAGCCTCACCCTCTTCGGGTTCGACAACGAGTAGGTCAGTCCGAGTGGGCTGATCATGGAGGTCACGACTCCTCTCGGAGTCGACCAAGCCCAAGTAACTTTTGGAGGCTTCGCACCCTGTTACGTCCCCCGTTACAACGAGTAGGCCAGCCCGAGTGGGTTGGTTGTGGAGGTTAGGACTCTCCCCCAAGAGTCGATCAAGCCCAAGTAACGCAGGCGGACGCTGCACCCAGTGGCATCCCCGATTAAAACGAGTAGGTCAACCCGAGTGGGTTGGTCGTGGAGGTGAGGACCCGTAAGGGTTGACCGAGTCCAAAGCCGACTTCTGAGGAGGACGGTCAAGTAGGCTAACCTGGGTGGATTGGTCGTGGAGGTTGGACTTTCCTGTGGATAAGTCGACCAAGTCCAAAGTAGCGCTAAATGATGCTGCAGACCCGTGGCGTCCTAGCACTACAACGAGAAGGTTGCACCCTTAAGGGGGTCGACCATGAAGGTGATGACCTATCAAGGTTGACCAAGTCCAAGTATCTCCGGAGTCAAGGCTGTTACACCTATGAGGGGTAACGATCAGTAGTTACGCTGGTATTCATCCTGACTTTATGACGGACGTTTCTAATGTCAGGCCATTATATCGCCATAAATGAGCCGCAGCGGTTACGAGACCGGCTGGTATAAAAGTCAAGTCATTTTTCCGTCCAAGGGACAGATCCTAAGCTAAGTACTCTTACGCTATTTCTAAAGTGTTATACTATTCTCCTAAATTTTGTTTTTGACTTTGGCACCAGAGGAACTGTGGCTCACACCACACCGGTGTGTCTTAATTTCATTTTTTTGCAGGTCCTTTCGTCCTCAGTTAAAAAAAATCTAATATGGATATCCGTTGACCATTTTTCGACATCAACAGTTATCTTCATGATTGACCGAGTTAGTTTGTGTGTCTTCTCGACTATTATCGAGAGACATATACTTTGTACGTATAATATTTTCAGAAAATTAATTCTTAAATAAATGGCAACTATAAATTAAAACCATTGAATTTTATAACCATTAAGACACACTCTATGATGATTAAGAACAAGGATAAACCTATGCTTGATTCTAATCAAAGAGATAAATATGGCAGATTTTGAAGTCTTAACTGCAGGTTTAGCCATCACTAGCGTTGGATTCCAGCCTAATTTTCGTGAAGTAATTTGAGTGTAAAGGTGACTGGTGTCCGAAATAAGAGCACAAAAAAACATAGATATTCGTACTGATTCATTACTCTATTATCATTATAATCTTGACCTTTAATTACCTTCGTCTCAAAACATATATATTCGTTCTCTCCAAATTCTCTCTCAAATTCTCATCTCCCTTGTCCCCTAACCCGTCAGTAATGAATAAGTGATGGAGTATATGCTAGAAATTTTAATTTTATGCTTCTACAATGTTTTCGATGTGCGTAACTCAAATTCTTAATTTAATCCTTCTTGAAATATTTATGTGATTAAGAATAGAGGGTAAAGAGCATGCAAAATTAAAGCGATGGAAGCATGTGATCACAATTAGTTTTTATTAATTAACCTACATGTAATGCGGTAGATGATTGACTTGTTAAAAACATACTCATATTCCATGACACCTATACATTAAGTGTTAAGGGTGAAGTAAAAACAAGTGGGCTCATGTATGGCCCCACCATCATTTGAACTTAATAGGTTTATTGTACAAGCCATATGTGGCTATTTACAAAGAATGCATGAAGCTGCCGCACAGTGATATCAAAAAACAAGAAAAACTTGATGAGTTTTTTGTTTTCTTCTTTGTCTTCCTGGAGTGATTTAAAAGTTTTATTTTTAAAGAGAGAAAAGTGAGAGAAATCATTCTTGAGTGTTGTGAACTCAACAATATTATGGTGTGAACCTACATCCGTAGTAGAGAGTTGGAAGTAGCCTACATTGAGTGAACTAGAATAAACGGAGCCAATTTCTCTTCCTTTAAACTTGATTATTTTTATTGTTTTTGTTGCTTGAAAGTTTAGGTTATATTATACATATTTTTAGGCTTGATATTTTCAATTTGATTCCATGGGTTAATTTGGAATTTGAACTTGATCTCGGACAAGACAAAAAAATATTTATCGATCTGAATTGTTATTTTTGGAATGATTATATTTTATTGGCACCGAGCCAAGTTTTTGCCTAACAAGTGGTATCAAAGCACATGTTGTAAAACGATGGCTAGACAATATGAGAAATTGATGACTTTCAATGGAACAAACTTTTCGTTTTATAAGTGTCAAATATCGGATTATCTTTATTCCAAAAGATTTGCATTTTCCATTGGAAGGAAAATCCGATAATATGTTTGGTACCATTCGACTAACTTTAATAAAGAATGTTTAAAATAGTGTTGCAAAAACGATTATGACAGAAGAGAGCTAATGATAGCTTTGTCCAAAATTTATGAAAAGCTCATCGATAATAATAAGATGTAACTCGCAACTCGATTTTTTAATTTAAAAATAGTTAAAGGTATATTTGCCACTGCTCGTATTAATGAGTTTGATTTGCTTAAAAATAAATTAGTTGTTGTTGATTTAGACTTAAGTGACGAAGTAAATGCTATTTTTTTGTTGAGATCTTTACTTGGCAGTTGGAAAATTATGAAAGTTGCAATATTAAATTCATGTGAAAAGGAGAAATTGGAGTTGTCACAAAGTTAGAGATTTTTTTATTATAGAGAATATTAGCAGAAAGAACTCAAGTGTTACTTCTTCTTCTAGTTCAGCATTGAATATGGAAAGAGATAGGAGTGATAACATAAGTCAAGGGAAATCGAGGTAAATCAAAAAACAATAGAAGCAAGTCTAGAAATGGCAAATTTGAGTGTTGGAACTCTGGTAATACATGATATTGAGGAGGCACTGCTAGGCCCCAAAGTAAATTGAAGGGAATGAAGTTAGTACAAATGTTGTTGATGAGGCAAAAGATGCTCTAGTTATGGTAGTAGAATGCACTAATGAAACGTGGGTGATAGATTCAGGTGCATCGTTCTATACTATAGGTAACTGTAACATTCTTGATAATTATGTTGCAGAAAATCATGGAAATATGTATCTAGTGGATGAGAAGCCTTTAGACATCATTGGGATCGATGACATAAAATTTAAAATGACAAATGGTTCAACTTGAAAAGTTTGCAAGGTACTTCATGTTCAAATTTTGATGAAAATTTTGATTTCTATATATAGGCAGCTAGATAGTGATGGATATGAGATATCTTTTAGCCAAGGAAATTGGAAAGTTACAAAGGTGCATGATAATTGCTCGAGGAAGCTTGGATCTTTGTATGCCAACAATAATGATAAGAAAATGATAGTTGTTGTAGATATAGGTTAAACTGATTTATGGCACAATAGGTTGAGACATATGAGTTAAAAAAGAATGAAAATTATTCAACTATACAATGAAGTTACAAGGACTGAAAGGAAGTTGAACACAAGTTGTATGAGGGTTGTGTTTTAAGGAAGCATAAAAAAGTAATTAGTTTCTCTAAAACAAGAGAAAAGCTTAACCAAATGAGGTTAGAGTTAGTTCACAGTGATGTGTGAGGGGCCTTCTAAAGTACCTTCGATTAGTGGTTCAAATACTATAGCACTTTCATAAATGACTCAAGTATGAATGTATAGACTTATTTTCTCAAATATAAATCTGACGTATTTTATGTTTTCAAAACTTGGAAAGCTATGGTTGAGAATGAGACAGGTCTAGAAGTCAAAAGTTTGAAGTCAGATAATGACGACGAATATGTTGGTGGAGAATTCAAACGATCTTAGGCAGAAAATGGTTTTGTGATGGCAAAGACAATTTCAAGGACACAATAGTATAATGGTGTGACAGACAGAATGACCATGACAATAAATGAGAATGCCAAAAGCATGAGATTGCATGCTGGATCGCTAAGATGTTCTAGGCTAAGGCAATTAACATTACGATGTATATGATCAATAAGAATCATATCGTACCACTACATTTCTTCCTAGACTCATAAAGTTATCATGTCATCATCATTAATTTATATTCAATTTTTTATTTTACCAATTTCCATCTTTCTCTTAAGATAGATATTCACACTATATCCGGATAACCACTCCCGTTCATAAGCCAGACGTAGGGAGAAATCAAAAGAATAAGGACTATAATTAATATCACAGATAAATCTCGATCTGAAATCTTAAGGGAGCATACCTTTAGAGCCTAAAGCTTCAACCACCTGCGCTACTCTAGACACATCTTTCTCTTTCCTGGCCAAACTTGATTTTTGTTTTTTTTTTTCTAATTTTTTTTAGCATTTATTCTAGTGGCATTAACAGAAAAGTTCCAATGCATGAATCCAAACAATGGTTAAATTCACAATATAGCTTGTTTGACCATAGATATTTGAATTGAGATTTTAAAAGTATTTAGAATTAATATTTGCAATAAAAATTTATTTTGAGTATTTAGAAATAATGATTATAATAACTACAGTTAAATGTTTGTTTGAAAGTAGATTTTAATAATATTTAAAATTAGTAATCAGAATGAGATTTATTTTGAGTATTTAGAAGTAATTATGATTTAAATTAGAATATTTAGATATAGTATTTAGAAGTAATGATTATAGTCAAAAGCTCAGGTAAATAAAAAACTGAAATGTATTTTTAGATTACACAATAATTAGGGTGTGGATTCAAACTCGTGATCTAGTGGTTATTGGACGTACACTGATGCCGCTAAGGTATTACTCTTTGGACAATCAAAAACTTAAATGTAATCTAACATAGAAGTCAATTTACAGTTATAATAAAAGAATGGTAGGAATTATAAAAAAAGACCTGAAAAATATATACTTTAATTTGTGTAATATAATCAAATTATATAATAAAACTTGATTAAAATATCATTATAATTTCTAAATTTTGAGTTTGCTCTATTTTGAAATCTAAACATTCAAATATCAATTTTTAGTCTTTAAACTTTCAAATATGTTCTATTTGGTCATGAATTTTGAATTGTCCAATTTTTAGTTTCTAAACTTAGAATAATAATAATAATATAATTAGTCATAATATAAAATTTTAAATATTAAAAAAACATATTTTTACATAATTTCATAAACATGTTTACCTGTTGTATTTCTTTGCAATTAAATTGGTTAAGATTATTGAATCTAATTGTATTCATTTAATTTTCAAATTTACAGTAAAGACCAACTTTAAACTTTTTTGATTTTATCTAAAAATTTAATAAAATACTAGTTGGGAAGTTCATAATGAAATTTTTAGTTCAATTATATGCAGAGAATGAAATTCAAGCTATTTTTAATTCATGGGAACACATAAATATAACAAAGTTCAGTCTTATATACATGTGAAAAGAATAATATAAATTGAAATTTTATTTTATCTAATAATTTAACAAAAAAAATTCTTACATAAAAAAACTTATTAATTAAATATCAAAATATCTTTAATAATGTACATCGGTGTACAAAAAAAAAGTAAATTTAAAAGTGATGAGTTATTTTTTGTGGTTTTGAAATGATGAGTTCTTTTGATTGTCTTGAAACCAGAAATTAGAAACGAGTATTTATTTTGAGTATTCGATTAACTGGTTTGAATGTTAGTAAATAATATTTTAAAAACTCAATCCAAACTGGATAATTTTGTTATTGTTTATTTTAATACCATTTTAGAATTTATGATTTTTGTTTTTTTTAAATATTACTTAACAAAAATGTTAGTGCAATAAAAAGAAATTAAATTACAAAACTGATATAATTTCATGATAAAATTAGAGACAAATTCTAATACTGGACATGAGAAAGATCATGTAACAAAGATGTGAATGGGTTAATAGAACATGTACTTACAAATTCACTAAGTCCGTAATACTAAGATCGAAAATGAAATAGATTCGTGAAAGGTAGCACAAAATATTTGAAATTGAAATTTCTTCATGTTACTCTTTTGGACGAGAGGACCATATAGAACTCAGGGCTCGTAATCTACTATAATATTCACCAATGGCCACCAAACATCTGCCTGCTTGTCGGATAGTCAGTATCCTATACAGCTGATGAAGTATTTGTTGTCTCAAAGTGTCTGCCTAAAATCAGATTAATTAATATTGAACTTTAGTGTTTAGTAATATATATTAATTAATTAAGATGGTAATTATATATATATATATATATATAAATGAGTGATTACCTGGTGAAGAAAGCCTTGGAGATTGGAGAGGTTATCCATGGCGAGAAGCATGTGATTGATGCCGCCGATGAGCGGAGCGCCGGCTATAATTTGGGTCAAGGAGTGGTAGAGCTGATCAAGGCCTTGAGATAACGCATCCTCCGCCTGCTGCGACGAATGCTGGAGTTTGTAAATTTCTATTACTTGCTGTTCTGTTACTGGCTCCAATTGTGACATTAACATCTGTTCATCAAATAATTAACAAACACAACTTCAAATGTTTTTTTCCTCTTTTCCAAATGCACATTTATTCAAAAACATGTGTTAATCTCATGTTATGT
>JBBMEG010057573.1:0-15311 GCA_037832605.1 Cyclanthera cordifolia
ACATGCTGAACTAACTCGATTAATCACAGGAAGCAATAATGAACATAAACCAACTCGGTAATCAGGCTAAAACGAATTAAGTATAATATATAAGGCATCCTAAAGCTTCATATCCAACATTCATAGTAAAACACGTAAATTAATGCTTAACTAACTAGATACATGCTCAAGATTACCACCAACGACCTTATACTGGAGGATAGTCCCTTACCTTGGCCAAAAACCGCTTGAAACGGCCCTTGGAACTCGAATAACAAATCCCCTAAAACATCTCCACCTAACAGCAGACATACATGAAAAACGGGTGAGAACCAGGTCTTGAAAACCCCAAAAACAGACTCGGGACATGGGATTTACATTGGGGACGAAGTTCGGGAATTTTTCGGTCACCAGAGATGGCGGCGCGTGGACTCACTCGCCGGCGAACGCGACAGGGATCGAACATACTAAATTAATATATCTAACATACTAATTTATTAAGTTCAACCATTAAAATTAAAACTCATATTAATTACGTGCCACATAATTAAGCTATGAATTTGTACTCTTCAAATTCATTATGTAATTAAATCGCGTACTAGCAATTATAAGTTAGTCTAGGAATCGGTAGACCTTTACGTTGAAAGTTACAACAAACCGGGATCTAATCCCTTCTCGTTAACATCATGCTTATTATACTAAAGGGTTGTGTAAACTCTCTCGCACTATAGGACAAGTTAGTGTCCACGAATATAATCAGTCATCTGTCATATGATCCTTCACGAGCTTGTTCACAATTTACAGCTTGGTGAAAATGTTCGTTCTACCCTTGTGATTACATCTTTCTCCTTATGCCCTATTGATTCCTCTAATGAACAAGTTGTTTATAGTCCCACTAAAAACGAATGTCCTCTCGGGCCAATGAGAGGGAGGATGCCTTTGTTCAAGCCTCGAAATCAGTTTTTAAGGGAACAACTTTACTTCTTCCTCAACATTATGGAAGACGTGAATGTTTTTCTTGTGATGTTTCATTTCTGACTACTCACTATGACAATCTTCAATATGGGAGGTTTATTGACCCAACGTTGTTTCGCTGATCTCACTCATGCACATCAAATGACGCTTTCATAAAGTAGGAGTTCACAACCCACTCAAGATTTAGATCACATTGACATTTGATCATTCTTAGCGGAGTAGTTGATGCGAGTCTTTAATGAAATTACTAGCTCGATCATAAAACTTATGGTTCTGTCTTATGCGAAAACTTCTTTTTGCATAGGTGCCCCTACTCACATGTCTCTACATGAATAACTAGGATCAGGTCGTTTGTAATTCTTTCATAGTGGATTGCACCAACAATGTTTCTAGGACTTACGTGCCCTAGCCTTAATTCATATATTGTAGACGTTTTAAGTTAATAATTTGGAATTAGATCCTCTTGTATGTCCCACATACTAGTCCCAATGTACATCCAAATAACCATGAACATATCGATGTTAATCTAATTAATGCGATAAAGGTGAATGATGTTTAATATTAAATGTGCTTATATCAAAATTAATTACTATTATTAATAACCAAAATTTAACATTAAATGTTCAACATCAAATACTTCTTTCTTTAAATAAAAACTACTAGGCTTTTAGGGCACAACCCATAACAGTTACATGGCCATCAATGGTTCTAAACAGCAACAAAAAATTATGTATTGACGTTACTTGTTTGGTAGAGTCATCTGCCTGATACTTAATGCATATGCACATACACCACATGCTATTGCAAACTAGACAGTGTTAAGGATCGAACCCTAAAGGCCTAGTAGTTTATAATTAAATAATGCATTTAGGGTGTGTTTAGGCAACTAATAAGGGAGAATGAGAATGAAGATGATTCCCAGTGTTTGGGCCATCGAGAATCATTTCTCTCATAATCACATTTTCCTAGAATCACATTTTTATTCTCTTACTAATGTACTTTTTATTCTTCCTATAACAACTTTTTATTCTCCTCATAACTAATTTTCACTCACATCATACCCATTGTTTTATTTTCCATATTATCATTCTCTTCTCCTTAAACACAAATAATCATTCCCTGTATTGTTCTCTCCATAATTTTCATTCTTTCTATAATCATTCTCATTCCTATTCCCCATACACATCATTAATGTATTTTCTTAGTTATTTATAAAGAGTTATTAATGATCATTTATTGTGCATTTTATTATAAACCAACCTTAACACGTTAATTGGATTAACGACGTTATGCACATGGTTATAAATATGAACACTTGGACAAGTACGTGAGACATACAAGTTGATATAGGTCTAAGTGAATGATATAAACCTGTCTACGGCACATGGACTAAAATTGAGATCATAAATCCTAATGACATTGTTAGTACAACCCGCTTTGCAGTGGTTGTAGACAACTTGATCTTGGTTGTTCTTGTGGAGACATGTTAGTGGGGATGCGTGTGCAAAAAGAGTTTTTGCATAATATCGGACAAAGAAATATTGCATCCGTCTAGTAATTATGTTATAGTCGTTGGTCAAATCTTTCACTAAGATGATCGTATGCTAGTACGATCTTGATCTTAAGTGAGTAGTTGACTAAAGCTTTATTATGCGTCCTTTGATGTGCTTGAGTGAGTAAAAGAGTTGTTCCCTTAAAACTGATTTTGAGGATTGAACAAAGGGTACTCGCCTCTCACTGGCTCGAAAGAACATTAGTTTATGGTTGGACCATGAACAACTTGTTTATTAGAGGAGTCAGTGACACTTTAGGAGAAAGATGCAATCACATGTGTAAAACATATTTTTTCCTAACTGTAAATTACGAATAACTCATGAAATATCATTTAGCAGACGATTGATTATATTCGTGGACATAACTTGTTCTAAAGTGCGAAAGAGTTCAACATATATTTTTAGTGAAATACGTCTGATTTTAACAAAGATGGATTGAATCATAGGTCGTTTAGTTATCCATCTATAGGTCTGTTGGTCCCTAGCTCATATTTACCGGTACATTGTTTTATTAGAGGGTTAGTTTGGAGGGTTCAAACTAGTTAATTTATTATGTTGGACATATTAATTAAAAAAAGTTTTATTTAATTTATTAAATTAAATATTAATTTATTGGATATATTAATAAATTAATATTTATTTGATCAATATTAATTATTGAGAATTAATTCATATATTAGATATATTAATTAAATTTATATGTATTGGATAAATATTAATTAAAAAGAATCGATAAGTATATGAGGTAAATTATAAAATTTAGTACCTATGGTTTGAAGAAAGTTAGAGTTTAATCCTTATGGTTTAAAAATTTAGACTTTAGTTATGGTTTGGAGAAATTTACAATTTAGTGCTTATGGTTTGAAAGATTAGAATTTAGTCTCTAAAGTTTGACAAAATTGAAAAAATATTCTATGTCTTTCGTATTTGTTGGTGGATCAAATACGTAGAAGTTAGTTATTTTGTGTTTAACAGTGAAAGTGTAAGTAAGTAATTGATTGGACAAATTTATAGATCATTTCATATAGCCAAAGTTATATCTACGTACTTAATTCGCCTACAATGTACGAAGAACATGAATTATTTTTTAGATCTTATCAAATTATAAGGACTAAATTTTATTTATCCAAACTATAGGAACTAAATTCTATATTTCTCAAAATTATAAGGACTTACTCTAGATTTTTAAACCTTAGAGATTAAATTATAAATTTCTTCAAACTATATGGATCAAATTTATAATTTACCCTTAATATACAAGAGATATGTCTTAAACAAATTATTTAACATAAATCTATTCTATTTTTGCATGTTGCCTAAGAAAGAGAACCGGAGACCTTCAATGTCTCTAAAAACTTCAAACAAACACACCTTAGACCGTTTGGATGAGTAATCATTATGTGGACCAAAGATGTCTTGAGTGTTTAATAACAAAAAGTGAAAAATTGGATTAGATGATAATCACCTTTTCAATCATCCATTTACTGGTAGATAGCAAATTCTAGCATTTAATTATAACAACTTTGAGAAGATTTTATAAGTAGTAAAATTTGAAATATTTAACTTTATTAAAATCTATCAATTTCAAGTTTTATTAATTGAAGTCGATCACTCTCCCTTAATTGAAACATATCAATTTCACTCATTAATTTCACTCACCTAAAAACATGAGTTTTAGATATTAATATAATTGTTCCTAAAATTTAGATATTAATATAATTTTTTTATTCTTATTATTTTGCTAAAAGTCACCTAAAAACAGTGATCCTAAATGGGTATCAATTTGAATGGACCTTTCATCAAGAAGTTAAAATTTTGGGTTCTCATGCTTTTTAAATATACTTGAACAAAGAAAAAATAGTCTTATATTAAAAAAAACCCAAAGAATGCCAAAATAAAAAATTATACTAGGATAAGTATATGATTTTTATACATGTTTTATGAGTGTTTATATAGATATTTTCATCTAGGGCGGTGAAATGAGATTCACTATAACCCTTATGTGAGTAAAGAATTAATATAAAATGTTTGTTCTTTAAATAAAAATTATCAGCCTTTCGGGCACAGCCCATAACAGTTACGTGGTCATCACAAGTTCTAAACAACAACTAGGAATGATTTATTGACGTTACAGGTTTTAAAAAGTCATCTGCCTGATACTTAATGCGTATGCACATACACCACAGACTATTGCAAACTAGATAATGTTAGGGCCCTAAAGTCCTAGTAGTTTTTAATTAAAGAATAGATTTATGGTGTGTTTGGGCCACTAATAATAAAGGAGAAGAATGAGTAAGATGATTCTCAGTGTTTGAGCCACCGAGAATCATTCTCCCCACAATCACATTTCCCCGAAATCACATTTTTATTCTTCTTCTAACTACTTTTTTATTCTTCCTATAACAACTTCTTATTCTCTTCATAACTATTTTTCACTCACATCCTACCCATTGTTCTATTTTCTACATTATCATTCTTTTCACCCCAAATACAATTCCCTTTCTTGTTTTCTCCCTAATTTTCATTCTTCTCATAAACATTCTCATTCCCCTTCCCTATACACATTATTAATGTATTTTTTTTATTTATTAATTATCATTTATTCAACATTTTATTATGAATAACTTTAGCACGTTAATTGCATCAACGACGTTATACAGATGGTTATTAATATGAATACTTGGACAAGTACGTGGGACATACTAGTTGATCTAGATCTAAGTGAATAACATAAACCTGTCTACAATATATGGACTAAGGTTGAATGTCTAAACCCTAGTGGCATTGTTGGTATGACCTGCTTTGGAATGGTTGCATACAACCTGATCTGGTTTTTATGTGCAGACATGTTAGTAGGGTGCCTATGCTAAAAGAGTTTTTACATAATATCAGACAAAAAAAAAAAATAAATCCGTCTAGTAATTCTGTTATAGTCGTTGATCAAATATTTCACTAGGACGATTGTATGCTAGTACGATCTTAATCTTGAATTAGTAGTGGACTAAAGCTTTATGAATGTGTCTTTTGATGTGCTTGGGCGAGTAAAAGATTTGTTCGCTTAAGAACTGATTTCAAGTCTACAACAAAGGGTACTCACCTCTCAATGGTCCAAAAAAATATTAGTTTATTGTTGGACCATGAACAACTTGATTATTAGAGGAATCAATGACACTTAAGAAGAAAGATGTATTCATAGCGGTATAACATTTTTTTTTTTTTTTTGCCAACTATAAATTATGAATAACTTGTGAAGAATCATTTAGCAGATGTCTGACATAACTTGTAGTATAGTGTAAAAAAGTTCTACATATGTCTTTAGTGGAATTAGTTTGATCTTAACAATTAGAGATTGAATCACAAGTTATTTAGATTTCAATCTATAAGTCCACTGGTCCCTAGCTTATATTTACCGGTACATCTTTTTTATTATATTATTAGTTTGAAGGGTTCAAACTAGTTAATTCATTATGTTCGACATCTTAATTAAAACAAAATTTTAAGTTTAATTTACTAAACTAAATATTAATATATTGGATATATAAATAAATTAATATTTATTTGATAAATATTAATTACTGAGAATAAATTAATATATTGGATGATTATTTTAATTAATAATTGCTGGATAATTATTAATTAAAGAGAATTAATTAATATATTAGATATATTAATTAAGTTTATATTTATCGATGATTAAATATTAATTAAAGAGAATCAATTAATATATGAGGTAACTTAAAAATTTAGTCCCATGGCTTGAAGAAAGTTAGAGTATAGTTTTTATGATTTAAAAATCTAGACTTTAATCCTTATAGTTTTGAGAAATTTACAATTTAGTCCTTATGGTTTAAAAATTAAAATTTAGTCCCTTAAGTTTGACAAGATTAAAAAAAGAGTATATGTCTTTTGTATTTGTTGGTGAATAAAATACATAGAAGTTAGTTATTTATATGTTTAACGATAAGAGTGTAAGTAACTGATTGGACAAGAAATGGATAATTTCATATAGCCTAAGTTACATCTATGTTCTTAATTCACCTACAATGACGAATAACATAGACTATTTTTTAGATTTTATCAAATCATAAGGGCTAAATTGTATTTATCCAAACTATATGAACTAAATTTTATTATTCTCCAAACTATAAGAACTGAATTCTATATTTCTCAAAGTCATATGGACTAAACTCTAGATTTTTAAACCATAAAGACTAAATTCTAATAGTTTTTCAAACCATATGGATCAAATATATATTTACCCTTAATATATATAGATCAGTTATCTGCTCTTCTAGATCGAACAATCGGCTGACATGGGACCTATCTCGTTGATTCGTCAACAGTGAACTCAGTGTAACTATTCAAGGAGTCAATTAAGTATTTGATACCACGTGTCACAGTCACAATTGCGACTATGCGGCACTTGCTCTAATATGGCAAGCAAGTTAGGCGAACAAAAATGTAACAGCCCGGTCTCCCGTCATTTTTGTTTACAGGTTAGTTTAGTTTTTTTGGGCTTACCGAGAATCCAGGGGGTCCTTTTATATTTTTTTTATATTCTTATCTTGGGTAAAATATAATAATTAAAAGGTACGTTCGAGAGGTGCAAAGTTGGATTCAGAAAACTGGGGGTAAAAAGGGTAATTTTTACCTCAGGGGCATTTTGGTAATTTTGGCCCTAGGGTGCATTTTTGTAATTTTCCCCTCTTTTTCCAACAGCTATGTAAAGCCAAATTTGACCTTTTTTAGGTTATTATTTCAAATTGATTGCCGCCGCCGGAAACCGAGGAGCCGTTCATCGTCCGCTGCGTGTCGCCACGGAAGAGGGCACCGTCGTCGTCCTATCGTCCATCGAGCGCCACGTGTCGAACCACGTCGCCGCCGCCTAATCCGCCAACCTCCTCACGCCGCGTGTCACCAACGCAGAAGGCGTCGTCGACGCCCAGCTCGCCAGCAGACGAGCACCACGCATCGCCTTATGAGAGGCCGCTGCCACCGCCCAGACGACCAACCACCCGTCGCCGCCCATCCAGCCTCTGAGTCGCCGACATGCGTCGCCTAGTGAGAGACCACCTGTCGGCGCGCCAGCTTCGGATTGGTTGGGCTGTCCCGAGCCTACCAGCCACTCTAAGTCTAGCCGCGTGCGCTTTTGAACCTGCCCGCGAGCTCAGAACACGCCGGCAAGAAAACCCTCATGTGTCGCCGTCCGCCACCGTCGTCCGGCCACGCGCCACCGACACCTCGCCAAAAAATTGTCGGTTAAGCTTGGAAAAGGGCATCAGGACACGTAGTTCGAGTAATTTAAGGGATTAAAGACCTTCGGCCAAGGTAAAGGAAATTTATGCAAGCCCTACCACGAATTAATTTCGCTCGTAGAATAACTTAGATGAATTTAGATAGGTATAGTGCTTGCCTACCAGTTATTCATGCAATTGTGATGTTTCACTATTTACCTCGTTATGAGTATATTATGTGATAGTTGTGCATGTGTTTGATAGAATCATTAGCTGGTGACCTAATAGAAGGCCCGGGAGTGGCATTCCCTATCAGGGTAGCCCCGGATGTGTACTATTGATTATGCGGGACCCGAGAGTGGCATGTCCCTTCGGGATAGCCCCGGAGTCGCCTTCACCACCCAGTAACCGTCTGGCATCGTCAGGCCCTACGAGACCCCTTATGTTCTTTTGTTTATCTGCCCTAGATCCATATATAATTGTGTTGTCTGTTATATTGTGTTGATCCTGATCGGGGATCCTTACTGAGTTTCATAACTCATCCCGTTTCTTTCTGTGGACTTCAGAAGTACGCATAGGCTCTACCAAGATGGCTGATCGGGATTGCTGGATAGACCATGGACTCGGGTTGTGTGGTGTCAAGTTAGGGCATTTCCTTTTGTTGCATGTTTATTTGATTGAACTTATTGTAAACTTAGTTGCTTGTGAGACGTTTTTCTTTAGCTTTTCTTGGTTAAAAATGTTTGACAACCGAGTACCCGCTTTTCATGTTTTAAACGATCTTGATGGATTATTAACTAAAGTATTTATTACTTTGATTTCTGTTCTCTAAGGATTATTTTAAAGCATGCATGTTAAAGTAGTCTAGGGCGATCCTAGTCTGGGTTGGGTCCTTACAGTTGGTATCAAAGCTTAAAGTTATAGATTCTGTAGATTGACTTACATTATAAGTTGTTGAGTTCCATGGTCTTCAGCTGCCGATCGTCATCAGGTAATATATATGTACTGTTTACCAGCATGAGTAGTTATAATAATAATAAAAAAAATTTACATTCTGGTTGTAGATTGTATGTGCTATGTTATGCTATGTTACTTGTTAGTAGTTTTGAAATTGTTGAACAGGAGGGGACTGAGAGATCGAGTTTTCCTTTGCAGCTCGAAAGTATGTCTGAGAGGAGCACCCGCAGCGGCGCCAACCGCATTAACCGCGGGGGTAGAGGAAGGGGGAGGGGAGCTGGAGTACCATCCGTCCTTAGGAAGAACACTAGAGCGGCTAGTCAACCGGCCGGACCCTTGGACCCACCAGCCGGAGCGACGGTAGTGTCAGGGTTGACTGTGTAGGCTATGGCAGTGATCCATATAATGATCAGGGGCACTATACATGAGATGTTGCCCGTAATCCGAGCAGTTCCATAGCAGGATGTCGCCCCACCTAGATTAGATGCTCCTCAGAGGGATGTCCCAGATATCAGTGCTACCTTAGTGGCTCCCGCACGGTCACAGGTTCATGTTCCAGCTGAGAGTGAGAACACGACTGCAGCCATAGCAGCAGTGTCAGCACAACATGTACAGCAGGTGCCAACTTCGGTAGGCCGAATAAAAGCAGGACTATGCAAGGTGTTTCTGATAATACCAAAATGATCAAGGACTTTAAGAAGTTCGACCCTAAGGAATTTGATGGCTCTTTCATGGATCCGTTGGTGGCTGATACCTGGATTGAGGATATGGAGGATCTGTTCGATAATATGAAATGTCCCGAGGACCAAATGGTGAGGTGTGCCGCGTTCGTCATGCATGGCGAAGAGAAGACCTGGTATAAGGCCGAGAAGAAGAGGAGAACGCGTGCTGACGGGCCTATGGATTGGGCTCAGTTCAAGACCACCTTCTATGAGAAGTACTTTACTGAGGCAGATAGACAGGACAAGATCAGCAAGTTTACTAGCATCCAGCAGGGCCGAGATTCTGTGGCTGCTTATGAGATGAGGTTCAAAAATTTGGCTCACTTTGCTGAAGAGCTAAATCCTACTGACAAACAGAAGATCAGGTATTTCGTGAACGGGCTCCACATAGGACTGCAGGCAGATGTTATGGCTCATAAGGCGGTCACCTTTAGAGACTGTGTGAACCTAGTCAAGACATTGGAAAGGAAGTTTAGAGGCCAAGGTTACCACATTGACCAGCATCACCAAGGTTTTAAAAGGAAGTTGGAGTCCTTCAGGCCATCTGGGCATAGCAACTATCAGGAAAAGAAACCCTACAACCAAGACGAGTAGAGTCGGGGTAGAGGGCTAGAGTGGAGCAGACCTAGATTAGAGCAGGATAACTACAGACCTGAGCAGCGTAGCCATAGACCCGAGCAGCGTAGTTTCGTTCCTGACCGTCAGCACGGTTGCCGACCTGAGCCATAGTAGAGCAAGTCTGATTATCCACCGCCCAGGCATGTTCAGCAACCGCCAAGGTCAGGATCCCAGGCAGTGGAAGAGTGTAGGCAGTGTGATATGAGGCACAGAGGGCAGTGTAACGTCGCTTATAGAGCTTGTTTCAAGTGTGGGAAGCCGGAGCATTTTGCGAACAATTATGTCTACAGAGGTGGTCAGCAGCCAGCGATAACGCCTCAGCCAGCCAACACGCCTGTAGCTAGGTTGGCACAGCAGGAGGGCAGGGTTTTTGCCACCACCAGGCAGGAGGCCGATGCTAGTGGTAGTGCAGTCACAGGTACCTTACCCATACTTGATCATTTTACTTGTCTATTGTTTGATTCAGGCTCTTCCATTCATTTATATCTGCTCATTTTGTCTCCTCTGCTAGGTTTTAGTTGGAACCCTTGGGGTTCGAGTTAGTAGTAGCCACTCTAGCGGGAGTGAGCATGACAGCTTGCGAAAAGGTCAAGGCCTGCAAGCTGACTATAGATGATAACGATCTGGATGTTGCACTCATAGTTCTACCTATGAGTGAGTTTGATGTAATTATTGGAATGGACTGGCTATCTAAGCACCACGCCGTGAATGATTGTCGTCCTAAGGAGAAAATGTTCAGCCCACCATCGAGACCTAGCTTCAAGTTTAAGGGGTGAAAGTTTGGGGAATGCATAAAGATCATTTCGTTGTTGAAGGAAAGTTGTTGTCCTCGGGCACGAGGGGTTACTTGGCATCGATCATTGGAGAGAAGGAAGCCAAGTTGTCAGTCGACGCAGTGCCCGTGGTTGAGGAGTTTGCTGACGTGTTTCCAGACGAGCTGCCAGGATTACCACCACCTTGCGAGGTTGACTTTTGTATCGAGCTGCAACCCGGTACTGTGCCTATTTCGAAGGCACCTTACAGGATGGCTCCGGTAGAGCTAAAGGAACTAAAGGATCAGCTACAGGAGTTGATTGACAGTGGGTTGATCAGGCCAAACGTGTCTCCAAGGGGTGCTCCAGTTCTGTTTGTTAAAAAGTAGGACGGGTCGATGCGATTGTGTATTGACTACCGAGAGCTGAACAAGGTGACAGTTAAGAACAGGTATCCTTTGCCCAAGATCGACGACTTGTTTGATCAACTTCAGGGAGCATCAGTGTTCTCCAATATTGATCTACGTTCTGGCTACCATCAGTTAAGAATCAGGGAGGAGGACATTCTCAAGACAACATTTAGATCCAGTTATGGACATTACGAGTTCGTGGTGATGTCTTTTGGGTTTACCAACTCACCGGCGGCATTTATGGACATGATGGATAGAGTGTTTAAGGAGTTCTTAGACAAGTTTGTGATTGTGTTCATCGACGACATACTGATTTACTCTAAGACCAAGTCCGACCATGAGGAGCATCTAAGAAAAGTTTTGACAGCGCTCAGGCAGAATCAGTTGTTTACGAAGTTTTCCAAGTGTGAGTTCTGGCTTTGCGAAGTTACCTTATTAGGGCACGTTGTTTCGAGCAGGGGCATTTTGGTAGATCCCACTAAAATAGAGGCAGTGAGTAATTGGTGCAGTCTCACTTCGGTTGCAGAAGTGCGGAGCTTTCTTGGATTAGCTAGTTACTACCGACGATTTGTGGCGCTAACTTCTCAAAGTTTACAGGGCCTATGACTCAGTTGACTAGAAAAGGACAAGTGTTTGCCTGGACAGAGGAATGTGAAAATTGTTTCCAAGAGCTAAAAAGACGTCTGACATCCGCTCAGTATTAGCAGTTCTAGAGGGTTCAGGCGGTTTTGTTGTCTATTGCGATGCTTCCCAAAGGGGCTTGGATGCTGTACTTATGCAAAAAAGGAAAGTGATAGCTTACGCGTCAAGGCAGCTTAAGGACTACGAGCAGAACTACCTGACTCATGACCTGGAGTTGGCAGTAGTGGTTTTTGCCCTTAAGCTTTGGAGACATTATCTGTATGGGGAAAGTACCCAGATTTTCACAGATCATAAGAGTTTAAGTACTTTTTCACTTAGAATGAGTTATATATGAGCCAGCAATGCTGGTTGGAACTAGTAAAGGATTACGATTGTGAGATTCTCTACCATTTAGGGAAGGAAAACGTGGTTGCTGATGCCTTGAGTAGGAAAACCTCACATTCAGCGGCCTTACTTGTAACTTAGACTCCCTTGCACCGAGAGTTGAGCAGAGTAGGGTTTGTGTTAGTTTAGGAGGTTATCGCGCAGTTGGCTCATCTGACCATCTAGTCTTCGTTGAGACAAAGGATTGTAGAGGGATAGCAGAGAGATCAGGGTCCGACAGTGTTGTTCGGTAGGGTGCACACCGAGGAGGGTAGTGACTAGTCAGTTACCTCTGATGGTGGGTTGCAGTTCAGACAGAGACTGGTAGTTCCTGCTGATTCCGAAATCAGCACTGAGTTGTTATTAGATGCCCACAGTTCGCCATTTTCTTGGCACCCAGGGGGTACCAAGATGTATCAAGACCTAAAGCAGAGCTTCTAGTGGAATAATATGAAAAGGGATATAGCCGAGTTCGTTAGTAAGTGTCTGACATGTCAGCAAGTAAAGGCACCGAGACAAAGACCAGCAGGACTGTTGCAACCTTTGAGTAATCCAGAGTGGAAGTGGGAAGATGTTTCTATGAATTTCATATCGGGTCTTCCTAGAACGCCGAAGGGTGTTAATGTAATATGAGTGATCGTGGATCGACTAACGAAGAGCGCCCACTTTATACCAGGAGCGTTAGACTACTCTGTTGAGAAGTGAGCCTTGTTGTATTTGAAGGAGATTGTGGGTTATCACAGAGTGCCAGTTAGCATTGTTTCAGATAGAGATGCATGGTTTACCTCACGCTTCTAGAAGGGGTTGCAGGAGAGCCTTGGAACCTTATGTAAGTTCAGTACCGCTTTTCATCCACAGACGGACGGTCAGACAGAGAGGGTCAACAAGATTTTGGAGGACATGCTGAGGGCCTGCGTGCTTGATTTTCCTGGTAGTTGGGATTAGTGGTTGTACTTGATGAAGTTTGCGTATAATAATAGCTACCAGTCCACCATCGAGATAGCTCCATACGAGGCCTTGTATGGAAAACGTTGTAGATCGCCCACGTTTTAGGAGGAGGTAGGAGAGAGAAAACTTTTGGGCCCTGAGTTACTACAGTTGACCAACGACGCAGTTCAGAAGATCCGTGCGAAGATACTTACCGCACAGAGTCGACAGAAAAGCTATGCAGACGTCAGACGCCAAAAGTTGGAGTTTGAAGTGGGGAATCATGTGTTCCTCAAGGTTTATCCTATGAAAGGAATTCTGAGGTTTGGAACAAAAGGCAAGCTTGGCCCAAGGTTTATCGGACCTTTCGAGATCCTCGAGAGGATTGGAGCAGTTGCTTATCGCTTAGCCTTGCCTCCCTCCTTGTCTACCGTGCACGATGTTTTTCATGTGCAATGCTCAGACAGTATGTTCACGACCCTACGCATATTATTGACCACGAGCCGTTACAGTTGAATGAGGATTTGAGCTTCGAGGAGAAGCCGGTTCAGATTTTGGCTAAGGATAGGAAGGTTTTATGGAACCGAGAGATCTTGTTGATCAAGGAACTCTGGAGAAGTCAAGCGGTGGAAGAGGTGGCCTGGGAGAGAGAGGACGACATGCATGCACGCTACCCCGAGCTATTCTTACCTTAGTACACTTTCGAGGACGAAAGTTTCCTAAGGGAGGAATATTGTAACAGCCCGGTCTCCCATTCTTTTTGTTTCGAGGTTAGTTTAGTCTTTTTGGACTTACCAGGAATCTCGGGGGTCCTTTTTATTTTTTTTATATTCTAATCTTGGGTAAATTATAGTTATTAAAAGGTACGTTTGAGAGGTGCGAAGTTGGATTCGGAAAATTGGGGGTAAAAAGGGTCATTTTAACCTTAGGGGCATTTTCGTAATTTCCCCCTCTTTTTCCAGCAGCTATATAAAACCAAATTTTACGTTTAAAGGTCATTATTTAAAATTGATTGCTGCCGCCAGAACCGAGGAAACGTTCGTCTTTAGCGTGTCGCTACGAGAGAGGGCGTCGCCGTCGTCCAGCCGTCCATCGAGCGCCACGTGTCGAACGCTGTCGTCGCCGCCCAATCCGCCAACCTCTTCATGCCGCATGTCGCCAGCGCAGAAGGCACCGTCGCCACCCAGCTCGCCAGTAGACGAGCGCCATGCATCGCAGCCACCCATCGCCGCCCAGCTCGCCAGCAGACGAGCGCTACGCGTCGCCTAGTGAGAGGCCGCCGCCACCGCCTAGACGACCAACCACCCGTCGCCGCTCAGCCAGCCTCTGAGTCACCGACACGCGTCGCCCAGTGAGAGACCACCAGTCACCGCGCCAGCTTCGGATTGGTGGGGCTGTCCCGAGCCTGCCAGCCACTCCGAGCCTAGCCGCGTGCGCTTCTGAACCTGCCCGCGAGCTCAGAACGCGCGTGTTCTTCACACGCCGGCAAGAAAACCCTCATGTGTCGCCGTCCGCCACCGTCATCCGGCCACGCACCGCCGTCACCTCGCCGAAAAATTGTCGGTTAAGCTTGGAAAACGGCGTCGGGACACGTATTTCTAGCAATTTAAAGGATTCGAGACCTTCGGCCAAGGTAAGGGAAATTTATGCAAGCCCTACCACGAATTAATTTCGCTCGTAGAGTAACTTAGATGAATTTAGATAGGTTGAGTGCTTGCCTATCGGTTATTCATGCAATTGTGGTGTTTCACTATTTACCTTGTTATGAGTATAGTATGTGATAGTTGTGCATGTGTTTCATAGAATCCTGAGCAGGTGACCTAAGAGAAGGCCCAGGAGTGGTATTCCCTATCAATGTAGCCTCGGATGTGTACGATTGATTATACGGGACCCGGGAGTGGCATGTCCCTTCGGGATAGCCCTAGAGTCGCCTTCATCACCCAGTAACCGTCTGGCATCGTCAGGTCCTACGGGACCCCTTATGTTCTGTTGTTTATCTGCCCTAGATCCATATATAATTGTGTTGTCTGTTATATTGTGTTGATCCTGATCGGGGATCCTTACTGAGTTTCATAACTCATCCAGTTTCTTTCTGTGAGATGTAGGGAGATGAGAAGTCCTTCAGGGCTTAAGTGTTGTTAGCTAGAAGTCTAGACAAGAAGTTCAAGAACAAGGATTT
>JBBMEG010057584.1:0-15310 GCA_037832605.1 Cyclanthera cordifolia
TGAACAATAGTTTAAAAACTCATTCATCGCATACTTTTCTGCTACACAACCTTCTGGTCTCGCTTTATTTCTCACTTAGCATTAGGCGTTCCTAAACTTCTTTCAAAACGATGCATTCAACTGTAGTTAACTGAGCCAACAACTTTACATTTGTACAGCAAGTGAACAATCAAGTGAACTATTACATCAAAAAGTGTTGGTGGGAAAATTTTTTCCAATTTGCAAAGAATTATAATGACGTCAGTTTGTAGGCGATCTAACACATATCATAGTGTCTTCGAAAACAAATTGGAGAAGAAAACACCTAACTCAACAATAGAAGTACTTACATTCTTTGGAAAAAATTTACGAACACCTATGGGGATTAGCCGTTGTAGCAAAATATGGCAGTCATATGTTTCCGAAACAAAAAACATTCCTTCTTTCACACTAACACCGATAAATGTTTGGTCCAAAACCATCAAGAAATTTAACTAAATTTATAAGTATAAAATTTTCATCCTCTCTTCACTTGTAAGAGTGTAAGTGGCATGCAAATTCACTAATTTGTCACATTTCCTCTTTAAGTGTAAATCTTTTCGCATTTTTCGATCTTGTAAGTCCAAGCGAGCATTAACATGTCTTTAGTCTTTCCTTCAATATTTAATATGGTTCCAAGCAAGTTATCGCACACGTTTTTTTCAATGTGCATCACGTCCAACTTATGTCGTATTAATATTTTTGACCAATATGGAAGTTTGAAGAATATACTTTTTTTCTCCAATTGTTTTCAATTTGTTTTCTTTTCTTAACGAACTTAGAAGGATGTTTCCTCAGACCGAAAAATCAATGGTACTTAGTTGGTCTAAAATATCTTCTCCATCTTATGATTAAAGAGGTGTATAAAGTTCCAACTTTCCATTAAAATGTTTACTTTTGCACCAAGAATGACTCATTGGAAGATAACGTCGATGACCGGTATAAGCAATTTTACCTCTAATTCTAACACTTGAAGTTTGTTCCTTACAATTAGGATTGCTTGATATTCTTTCGTACTTCATCCAGATAAATCGTCGTACGTTGGAAAATTATTTATAGTCCATAAGGAAGCAACATGAAGTTGGAAGTATTTGTCTTTATACGCATCGTATGTTCGAACCTCATTACTTCGTAATTCCTTCAATTCTTGAATTAAAGGTTTTAATTAAACATTCATCTCTTTTATAGGAGATTTTGGACTAGGAATTAGCAAAGACTTGATGAAATTAGTTTCTTTTATGCAATTCCATGATGAAATATTATAGGTAACGAGTGTGGCAGGCCAAACACTATACGAGTTTGCTCATATACCAAAACGGATTGAATACGTCAGAAGATAATCCAAGACGCACATTTCTCGAATCTAAAGCAAAATGAGAGAATTCTCGATCTAAATGTTTTCATCCTTTAGCATCAACCCGCTTCTCTTTATGCCATCGCATATCTAAAACATTTTCTTTCGACGAAAACATTCACATAAGTCTTGGAATTATTGGAAAATGACACAACAGTTTATGCGAAATTTTTATCCCTTGTTTAGTTATTAACTTATATCCAGACAAATCACAAATCTGACACCGATCGAAATCTTTATGTTCATTCCTATAAAGTATGTAATCACACTTGCATACGTGAATTAAAACGCAAGTTAATCCTAAATCACGCAATTTTTATTTGGCTTCATAAAATGAGCTAGATATGCATACATTAACTTCACCAAATGCGAGGTTCACGAACTTTAGGAGCTAGATAATTGAATTCATCACCTTTTGTAATTATTAAGTATTTTTAACTCATACAAGTGATAGAAAAAAAAAACAATGGATAGTTAGAATGCAATATTTGAGACATAAACCTATTGTAATTTTACTAAATCTATAACTTTTTTTCAATAATAAGTAGACTATTATTTTGCAAATATTAAATTGAAATGCATGGTTTTCATATAAATTCCTATATAAATTCCTTAATAATTATTTATTAGTTGAAAAATGGTAAATAACAATAAAGATGTATGCTTATTCAGGATCTAAAATATCCTCCAAAATAACAAGTCATTATAAATAAGTGATTTTTAAATTTTTTTAGTTAAAAATATCAAACTAATAATTATGAAACACTGAATATCTTTTGATTACAAAAGATTTAAAAAATCATGAGTAATAAATATAACTACATTATCGTTATCGTGTTTATGTATGCATGTACATGTTTATAATGTTCAATGTTTTCATATTTAAATTTTGAGAAAAAGACATTTAAATATACAATATTTACGTGCTTTGAAGTACATACGCAAATATACAACAACACAAGCAATAAACCGAAAATTTTCAAGTTCTTATAAGCACTTTTAGAAAAAATTTGTATTGATATGAAAAAAAACTCAAAACACCTTTCTTTATATGGTTACAAATTAAAAAAAAAAAATCTTTAAAAAATATGAAAATCATTTTAAGAAACAATGAGAAAACATACTCATGATACAAAAAATTGGTTATCAAACCCTAGGTTACTGAACTTTTGGTAATCCTTCCTGGTAATTTTATTAATATTTTAAGATTTACAGAAATATCTGATACGGTGTGACTTGATTAGAGAATTCTTTTTTCATAGTTTTGTTCCAATGATAATTTGTAATTAAAATATGCCCCATGGTTTGTTTTAGCTTTTTTTCCTTTTCACTAAGTTTATAAGCATATTTTTTAAATTTTATTAGTCGTACAATGAAATAATTGTCCTCTCTTTATCTTTAACTCACAATCTATGCTATCACCGTCTCATCATATAATGTTATCAAATTAGAGATTCATCATTATTTAGACAACATGTTGCACGAAAATAAAGCTCAAACGAAACGTAATGGTGGCGTTTACAATAGTTTAAGGCTGAGTAATAACTCTTAACCCATGTTTGAGTCTTTGGTTACAAGAATCCGAGGGTGAAAGTGTTGAACTTTTAGGATTAAGTGAAGACTAAAACAATGAGGGCCTGTATGATCCTCTCCAATTTATTATCTCTTGGACAAATTCGTGTAAGAAATGATCTTCTGTTTAAGCCACACTTAAAGGTAGTATGATATGATATGAAATTTGACAAAACAAAAAAATTTCATAAGGAATAAAAAATATTGATTAATTATATTTTAATATAGATGTTATGTTAGGTTTTTCTATCTATATAAATACAAATAAATACTTGGTGTTATGTGAGTTGAATGTAAATGTTACCTTCTACCATTTATTATTATCGTGTGTTATTAAAAGTCACTAACCATAACTCTTTTAATCAATACATATGTGGAAGTTACTGATTTAATTTCTTAGTCTTGCAAAATTGAAGCGATCTTCATGAATTACGTTCATTTCCTACTTAACTATTAATAACTTAAGGATTTGCTTGAGGCATACTTGAATCAATACAAAAAGTCACAAAAAGAGAAGAGAACTTGACCATGACAAAGATAACTAACCCAATGGGAGCAATGTGGGTTCTCTCGTTGAGTACAATTATTTTGACAACATTAATTCAACCTTCGATGGCAGATGACGACTACAATTCACCTATATGGAATGGATGGGCAGATGAGGATAGAGGATATACCCTACGACCATGTTTGGATATGATGAAGAACGCTAAATGTCAGGTGGAACTTTACAATTATTACTTCAATATAAGCAAGAAAGAATTGGATCTAAATTGTTGTGTCTTCGTGAAAATCATGGGGAAGACTTGCGCTCGTGCTTTTGCCTTTTGGTTTGACTTCCCGGATTACGAAGTCTTGAAACAAAATCCGATGATGGCATATAAAAATTGTGTTAGAAGGCTTGATGCAACTCCACCTTCAAAATTGTAAACATAAAAATGAATTACCAAGTTTTTTGTTATCAATAAACAATACGCATTTCATGTATTGATGGTGAAGAATCAACTTTTTTTAGTTTGATGTATAAATGAAAATTTGTTGCTATAATATTATTATAGTTTATTTTATTTCTACAACTATTCGAGCTAGCTTATGCACACTTCGATTATTCTTCGAGACAAATCGTTTGACCTACAACCGAAGAAACCTATGAATGTGTAATTCAATTTGTAGCATGTAACAATATGGATCGAATTCATCACCTTTTATAAACCCAATTTTATTTTCTCCACTAAGCAAACACATGATGGTCGAATTTTTAATTATTAAGTATTTTTAACTCATACAAGTGATAGGAAAAAAAACAATGGATAGTTATAATGCAACATTCGAGACATAAAGCTATTGTAATTTTAATAAATTTATAAAAAAATTTCAATAATAAATAGAGAATTCTTTTGTGAATATTAAATTGAAACGCATGGTTTTCATATAAATTCCTTAATAATTCTTTTCAGTTGAGAAATTGTAAATAACAATGAAGATGTATGCTTATTCCAGATCTAAAATATCCTCCAAAATAGCAAGTCATTATAAATAAGCAATTTTTAAATTTTTAGTAAAAAATATCAAATTAATAAATACTAAATACTGAATATCTTTTGATTACAAAAGATTCAAAAAATCAATATATTTTTTTGTTTATAATGTTCAACATATTCATATTTAAATTTTAAGAAAAAACATGTAACTGTACAATATTTTCGTGTTTTGAAGTACGTTCGCACATATACAACAACACAAGCAATGCACCAAAAATTTTCAAGTTTTTACTGGCACTTTTAGAAACAATATGTATTTTTATATAAAACAAAACTTAAAACACTTTTTTATATGGTGAAAACTTTCAACATTTTCTTTAAAAAATATGTAAATCATTTTAAGAAACAATGAGAAAACATACTCATTATATAAAAAGATAGTTATCAAACCCTATGTTACTCAACTTTTTGTAATCCATCCAATATGTGGTAATTTTATTAATATTTTAAGATTTACAAAAATATCCGGTACGTGTGACTTGACTGGAGAATTCTTTCTGGACAGTTTTGTTTCAATGATAATTTATAATTCAAATATGCTCCATGATTTGTTTTATCTTTTTGGACAGTTTTGTTCTTTTTTTCTTGTACAGTGTGGCTAGTCTTTCAGTTTTATTAGTCGTACAAAGAAATAATTGGCGTTTTTTTTTTATCTTTAAGTCACAATCGATGCTATCACCGTCTCATCCTATAATGTTATCAAATTAGAGATTCATTATTTAAACAACATATTGCATGAAATAAAGCTTAAACGAAACCTAATGGTGGCGTTTACAATAGTTTAAGGCTGAGTAATAATAACTCTCAAACCATGTTTGAGTATTTGGTTACCACATTCCGAGGGTGAAAATTTTTAATTTTTTAGGGTTATGCAAAGAATAAAATAATTCTTGTATAAAGAAAAATATTGTCTTAGTCTGAGCCCCGAATTTTAAAATTCTTTTATTTATAAATTTCATTACTTGATTGACTATATTTTTAAATTTGTGAATATTACAAGTAATGAATATAATTCCTTTTGTTCTACTTTGTGAATCTTGGCTAACTTATGTGATATTGCTAACCATATTTCTAATGTCCCACACATTCCATAACAGAATAATTATAGAATAGATCACTTAAAGAATAAAAATTTGTTGTTTATATGTGAAATTCCTTTAATCCTACCAGCATATTTTTCAAGTTCCTTGAATACATGTTATAATTGATATGTGCATTAACTTTCTTGCTATTTAATGTTTGTCGCATTACTAACAACATCGGGTCTATTCTTGAAAATTTCTAAGCAAACCAAAAATATTTACCTTAGCTTAGACTATTGGTCTTGGGAAATTTCTAGAATATCCCTAATCTTCAACTTGCTTAATCCTTGCTTGTGTGTATCAATAGAAAGTGAGCAGGTGCTAGTCTGGAAAGGAATGCAAATAAAAGAATAGAAACTTCTAAAGGGTATTTGACATACCAAAAGCATGTGTGAGTGTAACGGCCCGACCAGACTAGGGTCTCATCTAGGCCTTCACGCTAGATGCAAGAGTAAAACAACCTTTAAAACTAGTGACATGCTGAATAAATGCTTCATTGACGACTTAATCAAATATTTCTTGAAATCAACCAAAAACAGGGTACCCAATTCATAAAACGATTCAATAAGGAAGGGAAAACATTAAAAACACATGTCTCCAGGTAATCCATAAATTATGTAAAAACAAGCGAGCAAAGTAAATAATATCTAGACAAGACAATCCTGTGGTCTCCACAGCTCTGGATCAACAATCCTAGTAAAACCAATGCGTACTTATGGAAGCCCACAGAGAATAGAGGTGAGTTATTAAACTCAGTAAAGATCTCTAACTTCGGATCATATAAGCATGAACATGTTAAGTAAGATGCAAGCACATGATATGAAATGTTGCATGTAATGAGTGGATACCTTAGAGAAACCAAAATGGGATATATCGTCCCAGTTCTTTAGTAGATAGAAATTGTAATGTTGGGGCAAACCTTTTTGTGATATGCCTTCTCGGGTCTTTAGTAGATAGTAGTTATATTCTTGAAGCAACCCTTTTCGGGATTCGCCTTCTCGGATCTTTCGTGCATACTTGCATGTAGGCTTTATGTATCTAATGACAGTAAGAATGGATGCAACTTACTTTTAAATAAACCAACATGTGCAACACCTATAACATGTTAACCTATGATGAATCTCTAGCACGGTTTACAAGACTAACAATTAAGACAGGGCATATCTATTTAGTAAACAGAGTAATTATAAATCAGGCCAACATTCTTAGAACATCAAGTAAATGCACCCAAATTATACTAGACATGCTTATAATTACCAACAAGAACCTCAAGTTAAGGATGAATTCCTGCCGATTTCCACTAATTAATCCCTAAAATGCTTGAACCGCGAGTCCTAGAAGCTTCCCCAATTTTAACTGGCTCGCGAGTCAAAAATAGCACATAAGACTGTCAAAATCTGACTCATAGCATTGAAATTTCTCAAAATCGACTACCTTAAATTTTTATGGCGAAGTTGACGGCGGCGTGTGGTTGGACGACAACTGCCAGCGACGCTTAATACCCATGGGCAGAGGACAGAAGGTGTCGGTCTGGGGCACGTGGCACATTGCAAATGGCTGAGAGTAGGCTTGGAGCACGCTAATGTCAGGTTCAAGACACGTGTACGGCTCGGGCGATAAAGTTACAGGCTGATCGACTTTATAACCATTTTTTATTGGCTAGAGGAAGATGGTGGCGATGGTTCTATTGCCTTAATAGACGTGGTAGTGATCGAATTCGATAGCAGGCAACCTGGCACAGCTGAGAGGAAACAAACACTGAGCTGCAGGACGACGCACTCGCTCATTAGCTGAGGCATTCGGCGAGATGGGGGCGAATCACACGTGCACACCTGGCGTCACCTCACTTGCAGTTGCTCGCAATGACATGCAACATCGGGAATGACAAGATCTTACTACGGCGCTGCTGTCTCTGTCGTTGTTTGGCAGGGCTGGCGGAGCCAATGATCAATAAGTTAAGGGTGTCGGAAAAAGTAGAGGAGAAGAGTAGGTTGCGCTGAATTCTATGCAAAATAATAATTAACCTAATCAAAACCCATTTTTGTCCTTTTATATAAAGCCAGTAGAAAATTACTAAAATGTCGTTCTTTGGTTTGAACGTAAATAAGTACTTTTACGCCAAAATTAAATAAAATTAAATTCTTGAGAATCATGGTAAGTCCAAAACTAACCTTAAATTGCAGGAGAGAAAAGCTCGTGCTATTACAATATTCCCCCTTAGAAAACTTTCGTCCTCGAAAGCTACCTAAGGTAGAAACAACTCTAGGTAAGAAGAATGTATGTCATCTTCCCTCTCCTAGGTGGCTTCTTCAGCCAATTGAATTCTCCATAAAACCTTGACCAAACTGATCTTTCAGTTCCTTGGGACTTTCATGTCTCTGTCTAAAATCTGAACCAGCTTTTTCTCAAATCCTCATTCAATTATAACGGCTCGTGGTTAATAACATGTGAAGGATCATGCACGTACTCTCTAAGCATCAAGACATGGAATACACAGTACAAACTAGACATGGAGAGAGGTAAGCTAATCGATATGCCATTGCTCCAATCCTCTCAATGATTTCAAAAGATCCAACAAACTATAGCATCTCAAAAGACCCCACATAGGCAAAACCTTGAAGAAAATGTGATTCCCTAACTTCGAACTCTAAATCTTGACGCTAGTTTTTCTGTTGGCTTTGAGTTGTAAGCATTCTCTCATAAATCTTTTGCACTACATCATTTGTCAACTATAAAACTCGGGACCCAGTAGTTTTCTCTCTCCTACCTCCTCCCAGAATGTAGGTGATTTGCAACGCTTGTCATACAAGGCCTCATATGCAGCTATCTGAATCGTAGGCTGATAGCTGCTATTATAGGCTAACTCCATCAGGTATAACAACTTATCCCAACTGCCGGAAAATCAAGCACACAGGCTCTTAACATGTCTTCTAAAATTTGGTTGACCCTCTCGATCTAACCATCGATTTGAGGATGAAACGCAGTACTGAACTTATAAAGGGTTCCAAGACCTTCATGTAAGCTCTTCTAGAAGTGCGAAGTGAAACGGGTATCCTTATATGAGACAATGCTAACAGGAATCCCATGATACTGTATAACCTCATCCAAATATAACTATGTCGATTTCATAGTCTAGTGCTCTTAGTATAAAGTGCGCGCACTTGGTAAGTTGATCAAAAATCACCCATATCACAGTGAATCCTCTTGGCGTCCTAAGGAGTATTGATATAAAATCCATAGAAATGTCCTTTCACTTCTATTCTAGAATGCTCAAAGGTTGCAACAACCTAACTGGATTTTGTCTTCGCATTTTAACTTGCTGGAAAGTCAAGCACTTGCTGTCATACGCTGCTTTATCTCTCTTCATATTATTCCACCAAAAAATATGTCTCAAATCCTGATACATCTTGGTACTCTCTGGGTGCCAAGAAAATAATGATTTATGAGCGTCAAACAACAACTCTACCTTGATCTCGGCATCACCAGGAACCGCTAACTTCTATTTGAAGTGTAACCCACCATTAGATAAAAACAAACCAGTCACCACCATTCTCGGCCTGTGCCCTACCAAAACAAATCATTAAACTAGGATGCCTCTACTGACCCTCCACAATTCACTATCTTAACGAGAACTCAATCGTCAACCGTGCTAACTTCGTTGTAGCCTTCTAAACTAATATAACTTCGACTCTATCTAACTCTTTCTATAGAGAAGCCTGAGTAACAAGTAAAGTTGTTGAGTGTGAAGTCATCCTAATCAAGGTATGTGCAACAACATCAGCTTTTCCTGGATGATAGAGGATTTCACAATTATAATCTTTTAAGAGTTCCAACCAGTGGCGCTGTCACATATTCAATTCCTTGTGGGTAAAGAAATACTTTAAACTCTTATTATCAGTGAAAATCTGAATCTTTGTAGCCTTAGGTAGAGCATCACAAGGCGACGCTACCTTTTCGTCACCTTAGAGCTTCTGTTTTTCTTTTTAACTGATTTTGTGATTTTGAAATGCCAATTATAAGTTAAAAATATAACATTCAATAAACACTAAAACAATATTCAATATACTAAATCAACATTCAATATATACCAAAAGTTTGTTTAGTGTGTTCCAAAACCCAATTAATAAAACTGATTGTTCACGTAAGGTAGGAAGAAAATAAACGCTAAAACTTATAAATACAAAGAAATCCAAGCAAGTTGATGCATCGAAACCAATATGAGGTGAAGCTCTGCAATTCTAAGTGTCAATGCACTATATCAACAATAAACAATAAATAAGCATTAGAATTTGTGGTTTTTATAAATTTTAACTTCAAAATACTATTGTATAAAAAAATTTGGCAGAATACAACGCTTTTTTAATTTACCGAAAAACTTAAAACCTGTTCAAACGAATATAGTACATTGAAATTGAAATTTGCGACTATCTTTGCTGTAGGATGGTCATAACGTATTTGTATAAATTTTTAAAAACAAATAAAGAACGTACTTTTCTACTTAGACGATCTGACATCGTCATCCAGCCTCTTCAATAGCTCAACTAGGGTGTCATTCATTCTTGCCTATTGTTCTATCAATTGAGTCACCTATAATTGTAGGCGCATATTCTTCATTGCCAGCGTTGCTAGCCTCTCGCTTACCACCTGATCATGTTGTGAAGCAACTCCAGAAGCTTTTGAAGAAGATGATGAAGATCTTCCTTGTTTTGCTGATGGAAAGTAAGTTGTGTCTCAAATCTTGTCTGTGTCTGCCAAACATAGATTCAAAGACCTTTTCCTTTGTTAGAGGCCCTCCAGCTACAGCAGGTTCATCTCTCTTTTTCACCATCTTCTCCTTTATATATAGTAACAAAAAATTAGCTTAATAGAAACTTGAAGTTACTTCATGTTATATAATTAAAGAACTTACATGTTCTTCCTTCATCACTTCATTCATGTGCTTCCTTCGCCGCTTCGTTAATCCAACCATATTCATTTTCATTTTAGGGCTTCTTATAACGCATAGCTCTAAACACTTTGATCGGACACCCATTTCTTCCCCTCCAACTATGACTCTAAATTCATAATCATATTAAATAAGTTAGTCACTATAAATAAGTATTAAGCATAGTTAGAAAGACGCAAATTGAAAGAAATCAGAGGCATACATCTTCTACAAACTTTTATGAATGAATATGGGCTAGCATGGTGGTTGTATGGTAGAGCAGCTTAAGCTTTCTTTTCCTTTTTTTTTTTTTTTGTTTCTTGCTCCATTCTTCATTCTCCCAACAATCACACAATTAGTGCTAATCATTGATATCAGTTATGTTGTGGTGGGGCCTATGGTGTCGTTCGTCCTCTGAAAATTCACTAAAAAAAGGGATAAGAGTTAAATTAAATTTCATTACGTACGAAAGGAAATAGTTTAGTGTTTGATATAGCATACTAGTAATGTTGGAAGAGCTTGTATCTATGATCTTTTAGTCGTTTTTACATCACTTCTTCGATATAATGACTAACAATCGGTTATTCAAATCTAGGTTAAAATGAGTCTAACGATCGATATAATGAGTATGCTTTAAATGTATTAAATAGTTAAATGAAAGTATACTTGAAAATTTTAAAGTACTAAGTTACTTTACCAGGAAGTTTTGTTTCACGAGTTCATGTCGGTTGCATTGATCATTGACAATCTCGTGCCTGTACATAAAATGTCTATCTCATAAGTACGCCAATCTAGTTGCTTAGAGTATTAGCTTCACTGCCAACAACCTTCTTATTTCTCTCACTAAATTGCACATCGATACGTTATTTCTTGGCAGCCTATTTGTTCAACAACTCGCCCCTCAAAGGACCTCATGGTCTACTAGTAGTGTTGCTACTACTACCTGTGCCAAAAAAGTGAATATAACTAGAGAAGCATTATAAGATATAATAGTATTTTTCATAAAACATTTTTACCTTCAAACTCCGTCGTCGTATCAATATTAGTAGGTAAGACATTGTCACTATCAATGTCGTTGAATACTGTGTCTTCCCTAGAAGGCATAATGATAACCTACAAGTTTTAGAAGTAATGTTTTTTTTGTAAGTCTCATTTAGTAAATTCATAAACACAAAAATAAAAAATAAACTAAAATTTATGTTTCAGTAGTTTAAGCCTCATCATCATCATCGTCATCTTCATTAATGAATTAGTTTTCATCTTCTACATCATCTTTCACTGATTGCTCTAATATTGTTGGTTCAACATCGAACCTACAAATGTCGTTGTCTTCTTAAGACTCATGCACTCTATTTTTGCATTCAAGTAATATCATTCGGCTTGATCTACTATATTTTCTCCAACTTCATGATTTTTCACTTCAAGGACATCCCATAAACTTTTGTTCGAGACTAGCTGAACAACTTTCCAATCTTTTCCACGTTTTGGATTGTTTAAATAGAAAATTTGTTTTGCTTTGTTAGGAAGGATGAATAGCTCATTGTTAAACCAATATTATGATGTATTTGATCATTCTTACTCCTAAATAGTTGTGATATCTTCATTTTTTATTGTCCGTATTGAACCACTTCATCTGAACGTCATGACTTTTCTTGCACTCACGAAGGAAGCCTTTAAAATTTCAGTACGTCAACCGTAGAAGTTGTTGGAGCCGTCTAAAGTATCACTTTCACTATAAACCATTATGCCACTATTTTATGCAACTTGTTCTTCATTATTCGTTCTTGTGATAAATGCACTCTATTAACTATACAAGTAGTATACGATTGATAAAGTGAATTAGGTCCAATAGCCTTTGCGTACAGATCATTACACTTGTTCCCATTCTTTCTCAATTCAAGAACTTCTTTTCTAAACTAATCAAGGAACTATTGTTTGTGTTTTTTATATAATTCATCATATGTATAAACACTTGGTTGAATCAATTCCAGATGTTGGCTAATATAAGTACTTATTTCGTCGCAATTATTTAGAATATACCAATGCATCCTATTTGTATCCAACTGATTGAATGTGAGATTTGCTGCCATGCCAAATGAACGGACATTTTGTATGTATACCTCATACTCACCAAAAATTTTGATTTTTCAATTAGTATCATCGTTTATCTCTGTTCTATTCAACCTAGTCTTCATCTCGCTAAAATAGGATGAACAATAGTTTAAAAACTCATTCATCGCCTACTTTTCTCTACACAACCTTCTAGTCTCGCTTTATTTCTCACTTTAGCCTTAAGAGTTCCTAAACTTATTTCAAAAGGGTACATTCAACTGTAGTTAACTGGAACAATAACTTTACATTTGTACAGCAAGTGAACAATTAAGTGAAGTATTACATCAAAAAGTGCTGGTGGGAAAAAAATTTCCAATTTGCAAAGAATTATAATGACGTCAGTTTGTATGCGATCTAACTCATGTAGTAGTGTCTACGAAAACAAATTGGAAAAGAAAGAACCTAAATTAACAATAGTAGTACTTACATTCTTAGGAAAAATTTACGAACACTTATGGGGATTAGCCGTTGTAGCAAAATGTGGAAGTCATGTGTTTTCGAACCAAAACATTATCTTTTTTTCACACTAACACACTGAGAAATGTTTGATCCAAAACCATCAAGAAATTTAACTAAACTTATAAAGTTTAAAAATTTCATCTTCTCTTCACTTGTAAGAGTGTAAGTGGCGTGCAAATTCACTAATTTGTCACATTGCCTCTTTAAGTGTAAATCTTTTCGTATTTTTAAATCTTGCAAGTCCAAGTGAGCATTAAACATGTCTTTTAGTCTTTCCTTCAATATTTTATATGGTTCCAAGCAAGTTATCACACACATTTTTTTCAATGTGCATCACGTCCAACTTATGTCGTAGTAATAATTTTGACCAATATGGAAGTTCGAAGAATATACTTTTTTCTCCAATTATTTTCAATTTGATTTCTTTTCTTAACGAACTTAGAAGAATGTTTGCTCAGACCAAAAAATCAATGATACTTAGTTGGTCTAAAATCTCTTCTCCATCCCATGATTCAAGAGGTGTATAAAGTTCCAATTTCCATTTAAAATTTTTATTTTTGCGCCAAGAATGATTCATTGGAAGATAACGTCGATGACCGATATAAGCAATTTTACCTCTAAATCTAACACTTGAAGTTTGTTCCTTATAAATAGGACTGCTGGATTTTCTTTTGTACTTCATCCAGATAAATCTTCGTTCGTTGGAAAATTATTTATAGTCCATAAGCCAGCAACATGAAGTTGGAAGTATTTGTCTTTATACGAATCGTACGTTCGAACCTCATTACTTCATAATTCTTTCAATTCTTTAATTAAAGGTTTTAAGTACACATTCATCTCTTTTCCGGAGGATTTTGGACCAGGAATTAGCAAAGACATGATGAAATTAGTTTCTTTCATGCATTTCCACCATGGAATATTATAGGTAACAAGTGTGGCAAGCCAAATATTATACGAATTTGCTCATATTCCAAAACGGATTGAATACTTCAGAAGATAATCCAAGACGTACATTTCTCGAATCTAAAGCAAAGTGAGAGAATTCTCGATCTAAATGTTTTCATCTCTTAGCATCGGCTGGATGTCGTGAAACAGCAGCCTTATCAACCCGCTTCTCTTTATGCCATCGCATATCTAAAACATTTTCTTTCGAAAAAAACATTCACATAAGTCGTGGAATTATTGGAAAATGACAACACTTTATGCAAAAATTTTATCCCTTTCACGGTTATTAACTTATATCGAGATTCACCACAAATCTAACACCAATATAAATCTTTATGTTCATTCCTATAAAGTACACAATCATACTTGCATGAGTGAATTAAATCGCAAGTTAATCCTAAATCCTGCAATTTTCATTTGGCTTCATAAAAGGAGCTAGATATGCAGGCATTAACTTCACCAAATGCGATGTTCAAAAACTTCAACAGTTGATCGAATGATTTGTCACTCCACTTATTAGTAACCTTGAATTACATAAGTTTGACAAAAAATTTAACCAAGAGAATCCTGTACATCCATGAAACAATTGTTCGCACACTTTCTATAATTAACAATTTTTCTCAATCGCTCGCTTTGTTTACTAATACTTTGATTATTAATTTCCAATGTCTGGACATTTTCTACATTTTATGATTCAATACTTTTGCGATTGATATCATTAAACATTTCCATTATGTCATTGTCGTTGTTGTGATTATCTAACTCTTGAATATTCATTCCTTGATCCAGTACTTGGGTGAACTCAATCTCTCTTCGTCTTTGACATTCTAACGGTCATAAAATGCTGACACTCCATGAATCAGTAGATTTTGTTCTACATCTTTTATAGAATGTCAAGAACCATTCATGCATTTCTTCCAGAGACATCTAACTTGACCCACACAGTTCACGTGATTCTTAGCCAATCCTAAAAATTATGTAACACTTCGACGTATTTAGAGGATAATTTGTCTCTATTTCTAAGTCAATCTTTGTTCATATTTTCTTGAAAACTAATGTAACACTCTTTTGTTATTTTACAAAACAATCTTACATGATTGGTATAGACAAAGTTATTAGAGTGTGCTACATGAATTTTAAAGACTAACAATCTTACATGATTGGTATAGACAAAGTTTTTTTTTTTTTTTTTATTAAAGCGCTAAAGCCCCAAGGGCATAAAACAACTAAATCCCTAAAACCTAAATTTTAAAGCCTAACCAAAATAAAAAACTAAACCCTAAACCCTAAACTAAAATTAAAA